>JABFPN010001084.1:0-33435 GCA_022817305.1 Leptoteleia sp. ZL-2020
ATAAAAATTCAGTTACATCATTGTTAAATAATCTCTCAGATTGAGAAAATGTGCTGAATCAACAACATCAATTAATTCTCATTCATTTTAATAAAAACGAATAACACCCTAATCTAGTAATTAACGCTTACGGCATCATCTTAATATGAAAAATAAACAAAAATTCTATTGGTAATTAATAATTAATTTTAAGGGTGTATAACTTCATAGATAAAAAGTTATGAAAAATTACTGCACCTTTTAAATTTGTCAGATGATCTACAGTATTTAATATATAATACTATTTTATAATTAGTTTTTATATACATTATAATAAATTATTTTATACAACATCACAATTTTTTTTATTAATTACGGTAGTTAATACCGTATTATATAATATTGTTTATTACATAATATATAAAAATGTATGCAATGATTTTAACAAAAAAGTACTAACAAAGGTAAAAAAATCATTAAATGAATGTTGAAAACATAAAATAATACATTATAATACTATATTATAATTATATATTCTGTTAAAGTGGTATAATAAATTCATCAATACTATAGATCATATTATGATAGTTTAATATGGACATTTTCAGTTTAATTTTTATCAATAAATTTAAAAATAATTTAAATAAACTTTAAAGAGATATTATTCATTTAAATTGTTATTTCATTAAAAATACACATTACTTACTAAATACTATTCCAGAATTAGATGCAGAAAAGTTTGATTGCCTTGATTCTAATGAATTACTTTTACAGTCGTTACGTATAACCTCTTTAGAAAATGAAAAAGTGTTATTACTTGATTTGAACAATTTGCAATGCCTATTGGCTGTTTTTAACAAACTTTCCGAATTTGTTGTTTTGATAAATTTGCGTTTATCGTTTTCCCTAAGTAGTTTAGCCATTTTAATATAAGTATATGTTCGAAATTCAAGACTATTTACACTCAATTCACGACAAAATGAAACTAAAGCGGTTACTCTTAACCAAAATTTGTACAAAAGTAAATATAAGAAACTGAAGTTGATTTGTTTTGAATTTAAATTTACACTGAAAAAAGAAAACATTTGTTTTTACCGAGCTTTTAATTCTTGGAATTGTTACACATTGTTGAACGTATCCATAGACGAATAATATTGAAGATGGTTCCGAAAATGCTTACAACTGTAATAATTTCAAGAAACCACATATTATGATGGCCTCACAACCTAATACAGTCTTTTTCGGTTTTTTTCAACAAACGATCACTAACATAATACATTAGATTGAAAATAAAAATGAAATAGGAAAAACATACTTGAAATGTTGAAATTCCCATTCAGCTAGGTAGAAATTAGTTGAAATTTAAGTAAATTATTTAAAATACGTCGGAGAAATTAAATGTAGGCGCAAACTGTGGGCGCGCGCGCAAATTGTGCACCATTGATTACCAAGGCACTCGGATAGATGTCGCCACTGCACATGGAAAGCAAAAACAGAAAAAAGCCATACCGGTAATAAGAACTGTTGTAGTCTAAGAGTATGTAGAGTTCCACGAGTCTGAACGTTTGTTGTTTATATTAGAGCGTAATAGATTATTTACGCGTTTGTTGAATTAAATAAATATTAATATAAAGACGATCCATTTGTTTGATTTTTTGAAAATAAGCAATGGGGGCTTATTTATCCGAGCCGAAAACCGAGAAGTTCTCGAGTGATCAAGTGGGAAAAAATATCTCGTATGGAGCAAGTTCGATGCAAGGTTGGCGAATTAGTCAAGAGGTAACAATAATTTGCTATTATTTCCACTTTTGTTGTGCTTTTGTTTGCATTTAGTTTTGATCATAAGCTTCGCGTCAATCCTAACCAACAAATGCAACTGCATTCCCGCGTCTCTTCGTTTTGCCACACTTTCGTGACATATTCGATAGTTATTATATAAAAGTTTTCGCCCGCTGAAAAAATCTCTTCACTATGTTCATTTTCATGCACTTATAAATTAATTGTTGTTGATTTTGTTCCATTTTGCTGGTTTAAACACGTTGTCTGGATTACTGAGTGTTGATTGGTCGAGATTATAATCCTGGAAATTTTTGTTTCATTTTTCGAATCACGTGTTATTTACAGTTTCACGTATTTACGCGTATTACGTTTATGTTATAATTTTTACGAGATTTCATTAATTTAATTAAAATTTATATCACAGTTATAATTATTCATATAATTTAATTTTTACATTTCTTTAACTTAAAAAAAAAAAAAAAAGTTTTACAAAACTTTAAAAACATCTTGCTTTTTTTTAGGATGCGCATAATTGCTGTATATCATTTGATAAAGATGTTTCATTATTTGCCGTTTATGATGGTCATGGGGGTGCAGAAGTGGCAGAATATTGTGCTAAATATTTACCAGATTATATAAAAAATACAGAGGCATACAAAAATGGAGACATAACGCAAGCACTCATAGATGCCTTTTTAGGTTTCGATGCAACCTTAACAAATCCAGAAGTTATGGCTGTTTTAAAAGAACTTTCTACGAAAGATGAAGGTAAACCGAAACTTAACCGGGTAATTGAAAAATGTATGTATAACCACATTGTTAATGTATTTTTATTATTTTTATTAATTAAGATGCAAGGTAAAAGGTGTAGAAGAATGAACAATGATATACAAAAATTACTTTGATTTAATTTTTTAATTAATATATTAATAATATTCTAAAACTTAAAAAGAATATTATTAATCAATTATATGTTAATAATTCCATCTTATGTAAAATTAAATACACAGTTAATTTATAGAAAAATAGTTATTAACAATTTATCAGTTACTTTAAATTTTCTATCGGATAATATATTTAGTGAAATTAATTACTAGACCTTTAATCTCTACATTTAGTCTATTTTCAGATCTTAAGATAATACATTATTTCATAAGAAATACAATTTATAATATGAAAATATAGTATTTGTATATATATTTATTATTAATTGATGTGAGTTTCTAAAGGAATAATGTTTATACACTCTAACAAATTCATCACAAATTTGCTTTAAATGAAAGTGATTCTATTCAGACGAAAAAGATTATTTTCAATTTGAATAGATTTCTAATGTACACTGCACTCTTAAAAATGTCTATTTGAAAACAAAAGAATTATATTATTTTAAATAGAAATCTATTCTAATTGAAAATAATCTTTTTGTCTGAATAGAATCACTTTCATTCAAAGCAAATTTGTGATGAATTTTTTACAGTGCAATTAATGCATGTAATCAATTTTCACATTTTATTATATATTAATTAACTTTTTAGATGTATAATATTTATAAATGTAATATACTAAATGTGTAAGATGGTACAATCACATATAAAATAATGTGACTCAAACTATTAATAAATTAGTTTCTTATGATGTTTAATTATACTACAATTAAATATAAAATCTTAGTTAATATAATATAATATATAGTTAATATAATAATATAAAATAATAAACCAATGATAGACATATTATGTCAGTGTATTATACAAAAAAGTAAGATTATATATTTAGATTATTTTATACTTATAACATATCTGTTTATTGTTTTTCTTGTTTTGACAAAAAAAATATATATTTGATGACATTATTTTTACTGATAT
Source organism: Leptoteleia sp. ZL-2020 (assembly GCA_022817305.1). Lineage (NCBI taxonomy): Eukaryota > Metazoa > Arthropoda > Insecta > Hymenoptera > Scelionidae > Leptoteleia > Leptoteleia sp. ZL-2020. Next base: position 3,624 of record JABFPN010001084.1, read on the forward strand.
TTAAGTATAAAATTTATACAATTGAATAAAATGAACTATCTATTATTTGATTTTGGTAATTGTGTACTTCTTCACCCCTAAACTACCTAAACTTTTTACACATGAAATCAATTTGTTTTTTTGTGCTGATTACGAACAAAATAAAAAAGAGATCGCTCGCTAACGTAACAAACAAAAATTGGACAAAATGGCAATATATTTTTATTCATTATCAGCACAAAAAAACATCAACTTCAGTGTAAAAAGTTTAGGTTAAGGGGAGTGGAGTGAACAAGTATACAATTATCGTGATTTTTATTTGCTAATTAAAGTTAGAATGTATTAATACATTCCCTGCTACATGTTAATAAGGGGTTATACAGTTTCTGCATTATTTTAATCACTATAAGGCATATATCAGAAACAAAATAATACAATTGTAAAGGGCGTATATGCCATTGAAATCCAACATGAGGGTATATATGCCATTGACTCTTCAAAAAACAGTCTGGAATGAAACATATTAACAATTTTATTGATGGTATATTACAGGTGGTCCAAGAGAATGCAGCGATGATGAAGAAAATGTAACCAGTCTTTGTCAGGAAGCTCAAATGCCACTTGATCAAGTAATGAAAAAGTACAATAAAATGGCCGCTGCCAAATATGCTAAAGTATCGGAATCTGCAGAATCTTGTTCACGACAGTCTTGTGCTGATAAAGCTGGAACGTCTTCATCAGCCGGTTGTTCTTCATCTTCTATTTCTGCATGGAATACTAATGAAGCCGACGTTAGTAGTTCCAGTCAACAATGCAGTTCTACATCAACTTCTTTGTGTACTGGAAATGATGCTTCTTCATCCAAATCCACAAATGTTGCTTCAGAATCTTGTGTTACCAGTGAATCAGATAATGCATTGGATTCAACAACTGGAAATGGTGACATAGCGCATGAATCAGAATCAAATGAGGAAAGAAAAGCAGTAACAGAATCCTCCAGTAAAACTGGAGATATGCCAGATAGTTCTGGAGATTCAGAACTCTGTATTTCTGCTAGCATAAAAGAAAGTGCAGAACTAAAAGAAGACAAAGTTAAAGGTGAAAATGGTGAAAGTGTGGATGAAGAGTTAAATACAAGTGCAGCAGATAGTAGCAAAAATACGAGCGATAATGTTTCAAGCAGTTCCAGCTCACCTACAGAAAATGGAGAGGTATCATTAAAAGATCAATCTGCTGCTAGTTACAAAAGAAAAACGAATACAATGTACTTTGGTGCATCGTCAGTAAAGAACAATGTGGATGATGAAGATGATGAAGACGATGATGACGACGAAGATGATGATGAAAATGATGAGACTTTCCATTGTAAAAAACCAGACAGGTTTGTATTGTTTTATAATAGGCGACTATTAAGTTAGATGTTTCATTTGACACGTTGCACCACATATCATATCCCTTCCTCCAACAGTTCTTTCTATAGTTATAATACCGCACATTACCATAGCGATGTCGTATTTATTGTTCTAGATGAATATTTTCAAGCATTGAATTACAGAATTGGGTTTTACAAAAACACATTAATAAATAAATACAAATAAACAAAAAAATAAAAATGAGCACATGAAGTATACAAAAATATGTTTATTTTACATACATGTTTTCATTTCAAACATAAATATGAATATTTTTTTTAATACTAATATTATAATAAATATAAAAGGAAATGCAAATTAAAGATGTAATTAAATTACAATTTATTTGATATGAGATTGAGAAGATTGGAAACGATCTCGGCGCAATGAGTTAATAAGTTTAATAATTTATTGATACAAATTTAGTTATGAATGTTGCAGTAAGTACACTCGACTCCTGCTGTAATGAGCAGCTCAGTGGTCTAATTCTAAGAAAGGAGGTTCTTCATCACAGATACCTTCTCCCACTTTCTTTTTGTTTGCACTTTATTATGCAACAAACCTGAGTAACGAAATTGCTGTGAACTTGTTAAACTCGTGCTTGGTGGAAATCGTTGGTGATATTTCAGTGAGAATAAAGACATACTATACCAAATATTCCACTAATGCAGGAGCCATTAGAGCAAGAATCGAGTGTATTTGCTACTAATTATAAATGTTTTAAAGTCAATTGAAAAATATGTGAATTTTAGTGATGAATATGATACAGAAGAAGTTGAAGATGATACAGACAGCAGCGATAGTTCTCTTGCTGATACAGACGATGATAAATATGATGAATTTGACCTTGATGATGATGATGATAATATGTATGATAAAATTCGGAGCGAAGAGGTAATTATTTATTTTATATTATGCGGTTTATAAAATGTCTCAAGGGTCGGCTAATAAACAAATATTTTTTATGAATAAGATAATTGTTTTTCTTACACAATTATATTATTAAATAAGTTAAATTTAGATATATAAAATGACAATTAAATCAATTGCGTGTCTTTATTTCAATTGCAGCCAGGATCTGGAAGTGGTTGTACAGCTGTGGTGGCAATTTTAAAAGATTATGAATTATATGTGGCAAATGCAGGTGACTCACGCTGTGTATTGTGTCGCGATGGTACTGCCATCGAACTCAGCTTGGATCACAAACCAGAAGATAAAGCTGAAATGGAACGCATTGTAAAAGCTGGAGGCAAAGTTACTGCTGATGGTCGAGTGAATGGTGGTCTCAATTTGTCGAGAGCGATTGGCGATCATGCTTACAAAAGAAATACTGCTTTGCCTGCGCATGACCAAATGATTTCAGCCTTTCCTGATGTGAAGCATATAACTATCGATCCGAAACTGGATGAATTCATGATACTTGCTTGCGATGGAATTTGGAATTTTTTGTCAAGTCAAGATGTCGTTGCATTTATCAAAGAACGTCTAAACGATAAAAGTTTGTCAACAATTTGTGAAGAGGTGTGTTGATGTTTTCATTTATTGTAAATAATAAAACTTCATTATTTTAAGTTATAAATAAGTTAATTGTTAGCTTTCAATAATTTTTGTAAAAATGTCTAAAAAATATTTTTCACGGTATTAATATAATAATTATTTCATTAGGATATGAATAATTGTAACTAAAATTAGGCAATTTAAAAATGAATTTTTATCTTTTTCAGCTTTTTGATTTTTGTCTTGCTCCAAGTACATTGGGTGATGGTACAGGCTGCGATAACATGACTGCAGTGATTGTAAAATTTCAATATCCAGATTCCACTGACAAAGTCGAAGTTAATGTTGGTAATGCAGTGGCCAGAAAACGACCCGCACCATCTGATGATTCAGAGGAAAAGACAACAGACGATCTTGATGAAAATGATGAACAAAAACGCCAAAAAACAGAGGAGACTGTTTAGTCTCTTTTGCAACAAACATTCATAATTATAACTCAGAACTTTTATTTTAATTAAGTTTTTATCACATTATCTCGCGCGGCAGTTGGACACGTTTGTTCTCGTATGTATGGGCATTTTTTCATTTAAATTATGAAGATAAAAATGGACAAAGCGTAGAATCGAAAGTCTATTAGCTCTTCATACAAGGAAAAACGTCGATTAATTTGTGTATATTTTTGTATTCGCGTTATTTCCTCAGAGACAAAACTTTGTCCCTCTTCTGGATTTTGTATCGTATGTTTTCCTATAAAAATTCAGTTAAACTTTATGCATTTATTTGTATCATGTTCTTTTCATTCCCATGATAAATATTTTTAGCATTATTATACTCCTACTTGCAATCTAATTCATTGGTCCTACATTTTTATATCAAAACTTTTAGAGCGATGCTGCTGATTTGGTGCTGAGGATTGTTCTACGTTTTCATAGATTATGAATTTAATAGATTCAATTTTTTTTGTTTATTTATTAATTGTTACATTTAACATATGATGAAAATGTAGAATGAATGGATAAAAGAAATTTAACATGTGCCTTCAATACAATATTTTATTCTTTGTAACGTTAGTCTAATAAGCAATTCTACTACTATAACAAAACAGTGCGTCACAGTTTCAATTATATGACTAGTGTAACCGTTATTGTTAGTTTAATTTTATTTAGCTACGTTTTGTGTAAAATAATATTTTACCGAAGCCTTTGCTATATATAAGTTGTTTTTCAAATCATTTCTTACAAATTTTGTATAATGCAGTGTAAGAATTTTCTATTTCATAAAGTAATAGTGATGCATTATTATATTATTGTTACAAGGTTAAGAAATGTGGATTACTAAATTAACAGTTGATAAATAACTGAATAACATTCTTATCTTTAAGATGTAATACATTTTTGTTAAGGAGCATACAGTAGAACAAATCTATTAAGATTATCATAATTTGATAAATTTTTATTACTATGAATGTAATTATAATATTTTTTATAAATGTATTATTTATTTTTTATTGAAATTACAAAAGAAATTACAAAAGTTTAAATGCAATACTATATGCAGTTGTTAATTTGTAAATCCATTTTTCAGACAAAAATACACAGTATACATAGTGTATTTTTATGATTATACTAAATTTTAAATATAAAAAGAAAGCCTCCATCAAATCGGCAGGAATATATTTAGTATATGTATTATATGCATAACAGAGTGTAATAATATAAACACGCAGTAATCATGTCAATTTCAGATTTCCAAGCTGCTTCTTCAAATATACTTATGACCACATACAAAGCAATCGTGTACAGACAAATTTTGGTCATTTTTGAAATATTTATACTTTGTAATTTTTATTAAGGGAGTGATTAAAATATTATTTTGATAAATGTTCAATATTTCAACAATTTTAATTATAGGCATAAAACAAACGTTTAAGAGTAGAATGTTTTTTTGTTTTTTGTTTGATTTTATTTCTAACTTTTTTTAATAATTGAATTTTATAAATATCACTTTCTTATAACGTAATTAATCTTACCAGTATTTCTATGCATGTATATGAAATATTTAGCATTTATCACTTTCAGAGAAAGTAATTATTATTTCATAAATTTAACAGTTGGAAAATGTGAATCACTGACATGTATGAAAACAATTTAAAACATATAATAAATTTAAACGAAATAAATAAATCGATTAAAAGAGAAAGGAAACAAAATTAAATACACGGTATTTGCTCATGGTGAGCCGCAGTTTTGAACATTTGTAAATAAGTTATACTGCAGGCAAATATACGAACGAAGTTTCATTGTACTTTTGGAAATTTTTTTAGATTCCTTGAATTACGTTTATGTAAATAAATAAGATAATATCAATATATAGTGTCTTTCTATGTCTTTATTTTAGACTATCCTAAATCCTCATATTTTACTTTCAGAACTAAATAAATATCACTCATTCATTGTTGAACTTCAAGTATGAATTAAATATGGAAAAAAGCGAGGGCTGTTATAGTGATTTAATATTGCTCTTTAATATAATGGTACATGCTATTAATTAGATAAAATTTTATTTTTATTTTCATAAGACAACGAGCCAGTCACGCGAAAACAATTTTAGTTCAATGTTCGCGAACTAATAAGATTATATTCACGTAGAAAAATGTTGGAACTAAAATTAAATTAAATCATTTCAGAAATTATTATTACTTGACAAGTATCAAAGTATCTTACAATTGTAACTATACTGGACAGTAATAAATTGTACAATTCTTGTACTCTTTATATTGATATACTAAAGTACAGTATAATACAACAAATGTCTGTCCAAACGCATTAAAAAATACAGGTTTTTGAAAGACTTGTTTATTACTTCAATACTCATTATTGTATTACTTATTATAAGGTAATAACATTTTTTGAGAAAAATCATTTGAAAAATTAAACAATTGATATTAACTTAAACATGTTGATAGAGTTTACGAACATAAATATTGTATATGTATATATCTGAATGTATCAGATTGGTATGAATTTGTGGCATAATTTTGGTAACAAAAGAAGCAGTATAACATTCTAAAAAATTTTTATTCAATGCATTGCTACATTATTATAATATACAATGATCTTCCACATTTTATAATTCAACATAATATTGCTTAATATTGATTGATTAAGCATAATTTAATTATATTAATTAGCATAACATTCACAAAAAGAAGGAAGAATACCTCAATAAATAGAGATCTACATTATGAAATATATTTTTAACGAATAGGGCCATCCGGGTCATAGGAGTCTTTGACAAAATTGGAGCCATACTTTGACACTCCAACTCTTTGAAATTCATTGCGATATCTGCCTTGATGAACAGACTTTGCAGTATCTGGTATATAATAGTAATGTTGATAATCATCCCTTTCTCTAACTAAATCTTCGACTCGTTGATAAATTTTACGAATAGTTACATTTGTTGCTTCTCTCCATATGCCATACATTTGTTTTTCATATTCTTGTTGCGGTGTAGGCATCATATATCTTGATATGAATCTGGTGATAGGAGACTGTAAAGTAAATTTTAAATTTATTTATGTGTATATAATTTAGGTATTTTCAGTATTATAAAGTCTTTCGTTTTACTCTGTAATATTCCCAGTGTTTTGGTACATATCCTTCAGGAATTGGCTCTAAAGTTGCAGGACCTATAAATATATTTGCCCAAATTGTTATGATTGTAAGTGGTATGGCACCAACCATTACATAAAAATGAAAAAAATCCTTTGTCTTTTGCCAGTGCCATGATGATGGTCTTATTTCAAATGTATGGGATGATTTTCTTATTTGTCCTGTAAATAATTATTATTTGGATATATTAATTGGCACAAATATATTTTATATCTTTACATTATTTATTTTAATTATCATTTAATTAAATACAATATTGTAATTAAAATAGGTTTAGATTATTAAATACGTTGAATATACATCAAAATGTATATAATTTAACTTCATTTATATATTTATTTTATCTGTTAACAATAACTAATCTTAGCAACTATTAATTTTTTTTCAATGAATTAAAATCTTTTTCATTGTAAAAAAATATCAATATATGTATCTGATGAATAATATTTTATTTTGCAATTTCCTCTTATTCTAAACATATAAGTTTGATAATTACACATTACTTTCATCATTTTTCATAGTATTTCATAAATATAATAATTTTAAAAAATAATATATTAATTTATAAACTTACTTTAATACATGTAATAAATTATTTATCAACTTAATGAATAAATTATGTTTAAATATTTATATAAAATAGTATACACAAAAAACAAAAAGAAGAATAAGTATATGGAATATCAAAGATGTTTCTAATTAAGTATTAAACATATTTTAATTAAATTTAGTATTTTACTAGTTTGAAATTTGATAAATTGTTTAAAATGTTTATTATGAATTGTAGTATTTACATTATTCTAACATTAATTAAAAATTGTTTGAACCTTATTTCAAACAAAAACAGTAATTTGTATGATATTTCTGTGATTTTTATGTTGATAAGCAATTTAGATTTCGAATATCTCAAACTTGAAACAAATCTGGTGTGATGAATTTGTATTTAGCTAATATAATATTATAAAAGCAATACAAATGTTTAATACAATTTGGTGTTATAGAACATAGTTGCATAACAAATCATTAAAAAACATTCATTCTATCAGCATATGACTTACACATTTTTGTGTGTAAATAATCAATATCTTACCATTGGTAATTACATTTTTATTTCTAGACAATAATGTACTAAATAATTTTATTTTTGGCTCCGAGTAACGAAGCATGCCACTCCAAGACACCATTTTTAACCAATACAAAGAAAAATTATTTAACAAGCTAGTTGATCATAGTACATTTTCTTACGTCCTTTTAAGCATCTTTTGTAGATGGCGCTGGAGTTAAACTGTAGCGCTGATTTCAAGACTACATTTCTGTATTCAATTGTTTCGTTACAAATTTATTTACTATAAATTAAAGTAGTTGATGTACAAATCGTTTTCAATTAATTTCACGTTAATTATGGAGTTTACTGAGGTGGAATACAATAAGTCAAAGGTAAGAGATATCGAACTGTTAATTTCTAGTATAATTGGATACAAATATTTAATTATTTTTAAATAATTAAAAAAGTGTTATTCATTAAATACAGGATAAGCAATAAAAAACTATACTATATATTGGACATATTTTTTCAAATAGTTTTTTATTGTAGGATTGCATATTGTTGTTGTTGTTTGTTATTGGTTGTTATTGGTTTTTGAAGTAAGAGTTCCAAGAAAGCAATTTGTTTTGTGTGACTAGTCAATCAGAAAACATGTTTATATATTATCATAACGAGCAACAGCACAAAATGTAAAGGTCAGACATGTGTACAAATAAAAAAAATATTAAATATGAAGTTTAACAATCGTAATTGAGGTTAACCAAGATCGCCTTAAGGCTTAAATAAATATTTTCCGTGATTCTGCGATACCTTTCTGGAATACAATGACTAAGGTGAGTTGTTTACAAATCTGTTAATACGGATGCATTTAATTGAAAAATCTTGAAGAACTTGCAAATTCACCCTTATTCATTTTTTCTTGGAATTTGCATAGTCAGAAAGTTATACAGAATTTAAAGATGCTTAAAATTTAGCTGTTTTAAATTATTTCAAAGAAAATGAATCAACTGACGTTAAGAACAATCTGAATATTTTATTAGCAATCAAATTTATTTTCATTCATTAATAAACTAAATTTTTTTTATATTAAAAATGAAATAAGCAAGTGCATCTAATATAAATTTTTTATGTTAAAAATATAAAATAAATATTAATTTATACATACGTATTCTTTAATTCATAGATTTCATCTGATTTATTCTACATATTTTCACTATTTATCATCTTATTTTAAAGGTATTGTGAATAATACCATCAAATTAACATGTTTTTTTTTGTCAATATGCGGATAAGTATTACGCCTTTATAATGCCAAGTTAAAAATTATATTGAAAAGGACTGCATCAGTTTTATTAAAGACTTTGTACCCTCATAAAAAAGTAATCTGACAAGATTTTTCCAGAGTTTTTCTAAACTACTGTAATACTGATTTTTCCACTTAATGAATAAATTATTTTTTTATAATTACATTTTTTTTGAAAATTAATGAATTTTTATAGAATTCTACAATTTCTCGACTAAACAATTGTACCAAAAAGGTGAAATGTATATAATTATGAATATTAATATATTGATGATGATATAAAATTTTTTAAGAAATAATGACGTAACCTTTAAACTTTTAAATTCAAGTTGATTTATATTAAATTATTTATTAATTATTAACAAATTTAAATATTAAAAAAATGTATTTAAGCAATAATTAAAAGAAATATCTGTATACTTGCTTTTATATAAAGTTAGATTACATAAAACATGTTGAGATATATGTTTGTTATAAATTCTTTGGTGCATTTGCAAATGCATTGTGACATTAAAGTAAATATTTGTTTTTGTATAATCATAGCATACCTGCTTTCATTTATGTTAATAAAATATATGCATTAATTGTAACATAATATTATCACGAATGTCAGCTTTACGCAAATACTCATGCTTTCAATAGATTAGTAATTCTGATAATTATATAAATATATGTTAGTATTGTGCAAGTATAGCATACCAGATGTGGTAACTAGTAGCCGGTACTAACGATCAAGAATAATACTATACAGCTATATAATGGATATCTTTAACACTTTAGTTGCATTTTATTTTAATAGACAGTTACACTCTTCTAGACTATACTTTCTTGTAAGTAAACAAAATTCATAAATTAAACAAATTATTTGATTAAATTATTACTTTAATTAGTTACAATTAATTCTTCTGTCTTTCCAGTTGATGCGTTTTAGCTCATCTTAATAATATATATTTTTGTGCAGAACTTCTTTTTATCTAGGACCCGAATGTTTATTTCTATTCTGAAATTAGTAATTGCTACTATTTCTTACAATAACTATATGTGTGCATTTATATTATTATATTATTCTTTGCAATTTAATATAATATTTAACAGACAAATATTTAATTAAAAAAACAATAAAACAAATGTTTCAGACAGTGGCATAGAGTGGCTCTGTTCTTGCATAATGAGAATTTTTTTCAAATACTTTTTTAAACTGTATTCCATAAATCATTATAAGGAATAATATAATATAATTATACAATATAATAACAACTACTAATAAATTTCTCTCGGTGTATGTTTAGAGTGAACTGGCATTTATAAAACATTCCCACATTGGATACTAACATATTAAAATCGTTTTAATATTGTTTATTTGACAATATTTAATGACTGGCAAAAATGCAGTTGTTAAATTGTATGAAAGGTTCCTGGTGAAAATGTCATAACTCTGCTCGTTGTTTAATATATTTAGAAAGGGATCACAAAAGTTTGCGATATTATCTTAAACGAGTTGTCCTTGCTATGAATAGCGTTCTTAGGCTCAATAAATTGCCTCTGGCGATTTACTAAATACTAGTGTTTGATATTGCCTTCAATGATCAATCTTTTATCAACAATCACTGCATTGATAACATCCTCCGTACACATCATTCAATGATGTCAATCCATCTTTGTATCGACCTTTCGTTAATTCATTTCAATGCGTTCTTTGCGCAAAGTGAAAATTATTAAAAATAAACAAAAAGATTTACTTAACATTTTGAAATAATCCAAAAATACATCTAAGTGTACACCAAGATATTAGTATTTACAAACATGTTATTTAACACTAAATAATAGCTGCTTGTACAGTATTTGCTGATACATTGTATAATAATGTGTACAGAAAAAAGATGTCTCATTTTAGTAATTATGAAAACAATTTATTCTCTTGTAGAATTCATTCAATAGCTTATGCAGAAATATGTGAAATAATAAAATTCTATTATATTTTTAGTTATACAAATAATTTTAATAATATTAAAATCAGTCAATTTAATAAAAGAAAGCACTTTTATTTATGAAATTATTAAAATAGTTGAATATTTATACTTGAAAATAATTTTACTTATCAAACATCTCACTTAATTTCTATGCTTAAAAGCAATCTGGAACAGGAAGTAAAGGAGTCATAAAGTAATAATGAATTTAGTACATTTTTAATGTTCTTAGGAAGTTATGCACTCGCAACAAATATTGATGACTTATTTCGTTACAATGGAACATTTCTTTGTGTTTGATTTCTAAATCATTTTAACGCTGAAATAGTGAATTGCATATTTTGACAAGGGATTAAGTTATAAAATGGCTAATTTTTCTAATTTAGTCATTTAGAAAGCGCGGCACCTTTATTTGTCTTATTTATTTCATATAAAATGTTACTAATTTGGAATCTCTGAAATTTAGTCATATTTATTCCTAAGCTATTAGTAAATCGGTGAGGATTAGTAATCGAAGATTCCTTTAATCGTTTTCCAGTAAAACCAGACTTTTGCATACACTAAGATTTTAACCAAGATGACCACTTATTAACGACCTATCTCAATGTAAAATGGCGTGTAACTCACACACCAAATTGATCGTTCGATCACTGTAATTATATCAGGTGAAGAATTTTATTCAATTTGTTTGCTCTTCGAAGATAAATTATTTGAAATTGAATAATTTCTCAACATTTTCTTCCAAACATAAGTATTCATTGACGATTTGAATAGATCATGAAACTAAATTTATCTTTTCGCAAAGTATATCTCTTACCAAAGATGAAAGGAGTTACAATTATGGAAATTACTCTGTTTGAATTTAAAACCGACTCGCACTTAAACTTATTTAACCATTTTTATAATCAGACATTCTATATTTTAATTAAGTTTAAAAAACTTTATAAGGAATCAAAAGTTTCTGGAGGAAAATAGTAAAGGTTTCGAATACTTAGGTTTAGAATCCTCTTCAGGCAAAAATTGAAATGAGAATTAATTATTAGTCCAAATTTGGACAATGTCAGATATTATAATTCAATGATTGGTCAAACCCTAATGATGGTCCTGGCATGGCCCGAATTTAGACTAAAAATTAATTCAATGATTTATAAGAGTTGACGTTTCAATTTTCAGCTGAAGAGGGTTTTAAATCTCTACTATGTTTCTACTCAAACTTTTGATTCCTTATGAAGTTTTTTTAAACTTAATGAAGAAATAGAACGATTGATTATAAACATGGTTAGATAAGTTCAATTACGAGTCTGTTATTAAATTCTTAATCTACATAATTATGGAAATGGTTTATAAACACACGACTGCGCCACCCAATTATTATTCAGATATCAATATTACGTTGATTTAATTCATTACGGACGACCGCGGTTGTAAATAAATATTAAAAGCCGCCTCAAAATCATTAATACGATTTGATAATAAATCTAAAATCGTTTCCCGGGTCAAGCAAGAATGATTGTTTTTGGTTTGTGAATCTCGCTAGAAATTTATTTCCATCGATCTCTGATTGCGGTGAATTGAACGAACCGTCTCGTAACATTCACAGTGGCTCATTACAGAGAACGTCGTAGTTAATAATAAGCGCATTACGAAATATACTTTGGATGAAAAGAATCAGTTTTAAGGTATTAGCATAAAATGTGTAACGTGAATCCCGCGATTGACGCAGAACAGGTCCGCTTATACGTGACGATCCGTGAATTCTTCTGTGTGCGAAGATTCGCAATTTTTGTTACGTTCGCCTTCGTAATATGCCTTCATATATAACAAGATTATGCAATTGCTAGCGTAACCTTGATAATGACCGCAATGACAGTATCATTAAGTCACAATGGAAAGCTTATTTAACTTCGATGTGTTATCGTGAATGCATTCAGATTTTTCATCAATTACGTCAATCACATGTAGATTGTGCGAAAATCGAATTTTCGAGATCGGTTTACTTTGCTTTTTGTTTTTCCATTTTTTTTTCTCTCTCTTTTTTTGTTCAGGGTTATTAAACTACGCGCATTATTACGCGATAATTAGACGTGGTAATGGAGAAAAAATTGATCATAAATTTTCATGTGAATTAAGGATTTTAATCCGCGCATATTAATTCATGCCCAGTGACACGCAGTGATCTAATTGCTCATTAATATGATAACTCCTGAGCAATTTTTTTGCGCTTAGAACATTGTTGATGTGCACTTTGTATACCTTGATAATGAGATTGATCTATTGAGATAATTCATTTGAAATAATATATACAACTTTCTTCGCGATAGTTTCCCCGTTTAAACGCAAAAGGAAGTTACTTTAATTCGTACAATAATTGCTGTAAATAAGTTTTGCCAGGAAAAGAAATTGTATTCTTCGCGATTTTGAGTTAAAGTAATAAGAGAAGATTTTATGACATTCCTTATGAGACAGTATTTTACAGAAATATTAGAAAAATATGTCGATATCAAGGACTGGAGCTCGTTACACGTTTTACCATCGCTGTACACCGCCACCTGGAAATACGTTGGCCTTTCTCGAACTTTGGTGTGAATATAAGAAAGGCGTGGCCTGCATTTCTAAATGATTGCACAGAGTGGTGATAATGGGAATGACTAGTGACTGTGAAATAAACAATTTTATTTCTTGGTCCCATTTTGTTCTAATATTTTTCTTTAAATACTACAATATGACACTTTAAACACGATAAAGAAAATTATAAGTAATAATATAGCTGCATCAGTGTTATTACAAAGTATAATAGCAACTGATAACAAATTTCTCTCGGTGTTTAGATATTCAATTAAAATATTCATATTATTTTGTTTTGCCATTGTGATTATTTAGCTTTGCCTTAGGAAGTACTGCATTTTGTTACCGAAATTGACTTTGTAAACCAGTGACGTAACATTAATCTCAAATCTGTCCACTTAAACAATTGCAAGACTTAACTCATTAAAAATACTTATAATTTATCGTGTGTAAAACAACGAAGATAAATGATGAATACCTTATTTAAATAGATAATTTAACAAATCTTTGATTCTGACGTGAAAACAAACAGGAAAAATGCAACTGCGCGTAATTATACAAATTTTCTACATGGAAAATTTTAGCAGTTGAATTTACAAAACTTCACCGACCTGGGACGATAAAATCACATAACCGAATGTTGCTTGCGTGAAAAGATGACGTCGAGTTGTTAATTTGTCTTGTGATATTCGAAAAGTTTCCGTACTCCAATTAAAGTCCGGGCAATCAATAAATAATTACAGTACTGTGTACAATTTAATGGGTAAATTAACACAATTGTGTGCTTTATGTTGTATAATTATATTACTCGAAAAAGTTGCAGAAAAAAATATCTACCGAATTTCGCGTGATTCAATTGCTGATTTAAATTTTACTGCGGCACAATATCAATATCAATGAATTTTCAACAATATTTCTGTTTGCCTCCAAAAATATTTGTAGTATATTGTTGGAATATTAAAAAAGTATTAATTTCCTACGAATATACTATTATTATTTTAGAACAGTACTTCAAGAAAGTTTATGAATCAACAGATAGCTTTTATAGTCGATATGTTTATTGTTTAAATTATTAAACATAACGATGAACGGCAGTCATGCTTCGTCACGCGACTATCGTGCGACCGTAGTTTGAGATGATCCTCAATTTATGCTTTAATCTTGGGCCAAGGTTTATGCAGGGTACCGACCCTGCGTTCAGTTTTGTAATTCATTTTGTATTCTACTATTTCTCATCGGTATTATACAACAATTTTTTGTTACATAACAATTTATTTGAAATGTTACATTAAGGATAATATTTATAACAGTAACCAATTAGTTAAATTTAGCCTGAACAAATATTGTTATATGTTTAAATGTCTCGTATAAATATTTATATATTAAAAGAGGTTTATTTATGGTTTCTACAATGTTTTATAATAATTCGAGGCTATGTATGTATTTATAATATTAATTATCATATCATATAGTAGTTTAAAAGAGTATAAAAAAAATGTCACTATCAAAGAATAGAACTAGTTACCTTACAAACACCAGTCGTACCCTTTATCACCAGTCTTGATTGCTTTTTAGAAATGTTTGTTTTACTTTATCAATATCGATGACTGGAAAGATTCAGGTCACGTATTTTTTTCCTAGTATTCTTTTTAATATTATATCATATTATAAGGAATGCTATAAATATAATAACAACTAAATAAATTTCTCTCAGCATACAATATCTTGTTACTATGACTATATTTTTCAGAAATGGCAATTAGAATTGTTGTAAGAGTAACTGTAAGACTAATAATAAGTAACGAAATTGAAATACTTTTCTCAGTTCACAATCATCCTGGACTTTACCTAGAAACCTTCAACATTTTAAGTAATTTAAACAAACCAATTGATCCCTTGTATACATAAACTTTTGAAAGTCCTTATTAATACTTACATATAGGGTCATGTATATAAATAAATGGATTTATTTCGTTAAAAAATATAAATTTTATTCAAAGTAGTACTATTATACTAATATTACACGTTAGTTTAAACATGAACACTATTTATAGGAAATATTAAAAATATTGAATAGTAACATTCCTTTTTGTGATAGAAATAAAGAAAATAATTTTGTTTTCTGTTTCAGATGTACTAACTAAAAAATGGATTTCATAGAAATAGTACTGTTATATTTTATATATAAAGATCATGTAAAAAATTCATTGAAATGCGTTACATTAATTCAGCTATACACTGGCCCGAAAAAATGTTTCAAGAAACTTGATCTGAAGGCAATATAACAAAGCTTAATAGAACAAAGTCAATTTGATGTCGTATTTTGTTCATTTGCTGACATAATGAAATTATTCGCATTGCAATTTCTTAAATACCAGCATTGTATTACAAATTAAAAGAAAAAGAAAGAAAAGAATCGAACAACAATGGCGTTTTGGAAATGTTTCGGTTACAAAAGTTGTTGCAGTTTGATGCTAATGAGTCTAAGAGGTATGTGGCAAGCCTGTAATATACTTTTTCTTATAATTCTGTTAAGGCTCATTGACTTCACAGGAAATTTCTTTCCTGCATGAATGTAGAAAGTGTAAAAAGTTTGGCAATAGTAAATGATCTTTCGAATAAAAACCGACGCTTCTCTTGAATTTCGAAACACATTTTCTTTGAAGGTTATTGAAAAATGGTACTGTTTAAAGATAGAACAAAAGTTATAATTTAATTATAAGTTATATGTAATTGGTAAATTATTAAGATATGTAGTAATTAATCTATTGTTCCTTTTATCTTTTTCAGAAAAACATATGTTATCAAAAATAGATGCGTAAATTTATAAGTGCGTCATCATAGAATATAGATAAGTAAATTTTAATACCCAAGTAATTATGATTGTAATATCACTTGTTAATGTTAACGTTGAAAGTGGGGAATGTATCATTGCAAAAAATGGAACGTTTTAAAATATAAACTACGCTAGACGAAAAAGTGTTTAGATATGTCAGTTTACTTGACTTTACAGAAATTGTGTACTTTTTCAGAAATTTTTTTATGAAGTTGTTTCTTGTTTTGAAAAGAATATTATCTTACAATTCAATTTCAAATTAAAAATTTTTTATAGTTCCTCCTCAGTCACGTTGACGAAATTTATTCTCCACGGTGTGCAACTGCTGAATAATTAGTAATCCACGTAATTTTAGGTTTCCTTATATAAAATTATTTTCTGAAAATGGTCATAATATTGATTGTAACGTTTTTTTAATATCGCCTTAGACATTTCGCCAATTTAACTGAAATTAGTTTAATAAAAATATATCGATAATTATTTGCTGAAATAGTAACGCAAATTGTAATGCAAAAAAATCCTTAATAAATTAAATTCACTCTTATCTTAATATAAAGTGATGATCAATCAAAACAAAATAATGTAACATTGAATCGTTATAATTTTACTATATCTTCTATGTCCTAGTAATTATTTTTACAAGTAAAATTTGTATAGTTTCATGCCTTTTTTCAAATATGAATTAACAATTAGATAACAAAATACTCAATTTTGATTGTTTCGTTCGATTGTAGTATTATTTTGTTCACTTATTATCACCAAACTTATTATCGCTGATTAATCACCGAATGATTAATACAACGCAGATAATTAGCCTTTAAAAAGTAAATAAATAAAGCATAAATTACGGAACAATATTTTGCATGATTGGGATATCCCGAAGTTCACTATCTCGAAACAAACATCTGAACGTAACTGTCCACAATATTCTCAATAAACTAACCCCGGTGCAAATATCGCTCGACAAAAATATATCAAAGCATAAATCATATTTACTCCCGGTGAGTAATAAAAGTAGGATGTTATTGGATAAATAATGTAACCGACTGTGATTTTATTCATGCTATATTAGAGCATTCAAACATTTTATTAGTTTATTGATAATAAAAATAAATACTAAGAAAAAATTGCATAAAAAGCAGCTATATAAATAATTATTTAATATTGTATTGGAGGAAATATTAATGAGTGATGTAAAATGATTTAAATTACCTCGAAGTAAATCTTTATTAATATTTTGAGTTTTGCTTCTCACTGAATTCAAATTACTCCAACTTTAAGATAATATCTTTAATGATTTCTCTTCCTTTTCTCAGTATAAATATAGAAACTTTTTATGCGTAAGTTTTCAATTCTGTTTTTCATTTTATCCTGCAAGTTAATTAAAAAAAATTATGAAAGGAACATGAAATTTTTAGAAAACAATAGTATTGCGTAATGAAAGTAATTAGGAAACATTAACAAAGGATATTATAAATAATGTAGGAAATAATAACTTGATAGGTAAATGAGTATAAATCCAGAAAAACTGTGCATAAAAAATTAATAATATATCCGACAATTTTCCTCAAATTATTTGACGTTTTTTGAGAATGATGGATATCGTTGCTGTTAAAAGCAAATGTAACTATTAATCATACCAAAACTTTTTCTTTTATTCTAACGTAAAAGTTTTGTTTTACAAAGATATTCAAGTCTTATGCGTTATTTATCACACTCATTTTAAAATTATTTTATAATAAATTTATTTACATAATGTATTTTCATGAGAATAAAATTTGAATATGAATTTGTAACATCTTAAGATGTGGTAATATATAATAGAAAAGTTCAAATTAATTGCCTTGTCTGAAAATTTAACTCACTTCTTTTCTGAACAAAACAATAAATAAAAAAAATTCCTATTATATATAAATACGTATGTATTTATAGTAATATGTTATCGTAATTTAAAACAAGAATTATAAGTAATTTTTCTTTGTGTACCAATTTATATATACGAGGGAAAAAAATGTCTACGTAAAGAGCTAAATGAGTTTGTGTACAAATTATTAATTAATTTGCGAAGAATTCATTTTAATTATAAAATTACACACATGTTTCATCAAATAATATAAATGTTTCTATGGCTAATTCAATCATATACGAAATAAATTAAATTGATTGGTTTAAAAAATTATTATTAATTCAATATTAATATTATATTATGGATGTTTATTTATTTAAAAATATAAATTTAAAGTAAACGAAAACTGATCAGATTATAATTATAATTTGTACTTACTTCAATAATACCTAGACATATATCCGATTTAAATAGAAATTTACTAGTATGCCCTGCATTTATCTTTTTTTTTTTTTCGTGTAACATTTAGATTCTATATGCATCATAAAATGTTACTACTTGTACAGAATTAGCAAATTACTATGAAATAAGTTATTACCGAATAATCTCTTAGATCCTATTTTATTAACTCTTAAACTGCACACTTTTTAATTTAATGCATCTCTTTTACACTTTCATAAGTAATATTTTCGGATAATAGATTCGGATCTTCAAATTAAATTTGGATACATTTACATCCATCTTATATCCAATTCATAAATAATCAAACAATGGATCATCTATGATTATTTATTCGCATGTTTCAAATACGAATAAAATTGGAAAAAAAAATAGATTGATCAGTTACATAATTTTTTAATTCTTCCGCGTTTATCCGCAAATCGTTCAAGTTTTCTATAAACTTATAAAATTTAATGCCAAGGTTTATTCATAAAGTCGAAGCAGTATGGTAGATTATTGTTGAGAATGAAGTTTTGCAAATTTCGATTTGTGGTTGTTCACTGACAACTCTGGACAACCATATTCCGAATGCAGAGTTGACGAGATATAAATGCCGAGTTCAGGTCGAAACCATCTCAGTAGTTGGTTGGGACACCGCTACAGCGGATCTGCATACGTTCGATTGGAAAATTGCGCGACACGTGCATGGTGTAAAACACCCGGCGAATCACTCCCGGCAATTCGACAGCGTGTTATTATCACACCGATGTGCTCGAATGTTCATACTTTTATCCTTCATGACGGATCATTAAATTCGCTCTCTTATTTCTTTTTCTCGGTATTCCTTTGCCAAGAACAAAGAGATATTCCTTTTTTTTTGTGATGTTGACTGTTGAAAATGACAATTTGTAGTGCAAGACGAACATTGTTCAATTGTCGAATTATGATTTGTTGAAAAGTGAAAAGTTAAGTTTTGCATGTGAGTATTTTTGTAACAAAAATTCCAATGCGTTATAGTAATTGAATTTGTTTCTTTTTCAATTTCATTTATTGGTCATAGTGTATGGAATATATATATTGTATAACTTAATTGTTTTTAAAAAATACCGCTCCAAAATTGAATTGACCGTGCGAATCATAAAATATTATATGGAAAGAGACGTTAGGAAGTTTTAATAATGAAATAGTTTGTATTAGAATAAGATTTGTTTTATTTTTGAATTTGCATAAATTTTATTTCTCTTTTGTTTCTTATTAGGTATAACAAATTCAACATTTAGGAGGCGTAATTCATTCAATTGGTCCCTTTAATTATGTTGATAAATCAAAGAAAAAGTAATAAAAATCTGTTTATTGGAAACAGTTCAGGATTTCTAGAACGATCAGAAATGGCAATTTCATTTAAAAATCTGATTATGCATTATATTGTATAACTCAATGTTTGTGTAAAATGCAATTGTAAAATTAGAATGAAGGTTATTATTCTAACAAATAAGTAAGACT
This sequence comes from Leptoteleia sp. ZL-2020, assembly GCA_022817305.1. Classification (NCBI taxonomy): domain Eukaryota; kingdom Metazoa; phylum Arthropoda; class Insecta; order Hymenoptera; family Scelionidae; genus Leptoteleia; species Leptoteleia sp. ZL-2020. Next base: position 23,692 of record JABFPN010001084.1, read on the forward strand.
TTAAGAGAAAAGAAACTAAAATCGCTTTTATACTTATTGGAGAACTTTTGTTTCTTTTGCAATCCTGAATGCGTAATCTAAAGAACGTAAAAAAATACTTCTGTTGAATCTTTTAAGCTCTACATATTACTGTTTGTCGTTTACGAAATTACTAAATTACTGAAATATTATTTTATGATTAGTTTAAACTAGTTCGTAAGTACGGTGATTAATAACGTATCACATAATAATTATTCATTTATTATATATGGCTTTGAAATGGATGAAGATTTGGTAGAAATTACAAACTATATAATGGTAAAACATCGAAAAGTGGAGTAATTATTAACTTATCATTTCAAAATAAAAAAAGTTGCCAGAAAAAGTGCCATTTACTTGTTAATAGTTCGTTTCCTCGGGGTTGACATCATTAAATTCATATCAATAATTAATAATAGTTTGTGCAAAATTAAAAACTTTTTAAAGCAAATGACATAAAAATGAACGTTTCGTGAAAAAAAAAGATTGAATCGTGACAAGTAAAACATGTAATGCCAAGTAAGAAAATTGTTGAGCTAGCAAATGTGCACTTAAAAAGAAACTCTTTTACATACAATTTTGTCAAGCAAAATAATTATAAAAAAATAAGGACGAGATCGGAGTTGCAATATACTGACTGTTAAGAATTAATGTTCGAAATGATATTAATTAATTATAATTAAAAATTAGAGTACCCGTCAAATAATTGAATAATTAATTTAATGAAAGAAATTACGATGAAATTTAATATGAGGTTGTTAGAGCTAACATAATAATTAGGGCAAAAACTGGATTAACATGTTGTAACATGTTACGTGTAATTAATTTTATTGATAAGATTATCGAGGACGGGTGTAACAATTTTCAATTAATTTTAAAAAGCAAAGTAAAACCATATGTCACTTAATCGCTGTAAGTGTACTTGAGAATATGTTGTTCTGACCTTCTCTTGTTCCATTCGCGACTTAACTTCATTCATTCTTTCACAGGTTAATGAAATGTATTACCAGATATGTTACAGCGTTTCAAATTGCACATTGACAGTGAATGTTCAACCCCGAGAGTTTCCGCGAATTAAAAAAGAATAATAGATATCTTTCAGTTAAAAGTACACGTTAATCATTCAAATATCATAAATCAATTATTGATTATATCATATTTATTGTCCTTACTAAAAGTCAGTTGTAAACTATTTTTTAATGACTTTCGTTTTTCTATACATATATATTTAATTATTACACTTCTATGTAAAAAATATGCTCATTTTCATTTCACTATTTGTATCAATTTTTTAATTCAATTTTTAACGATTATTGTTGCAGTTCGTGATTGAGCGTTCATTACGATGTTTAAGAAGACTAAGTATTGGTGGAAGTTGCTTCATCTAGAAGATACGAAAGGTGTAAGCAGATATTTATGATGTTCAACTCTTAATATTAACGTCACGGCTTAAGCCAATTTCTGCACCAAGGGAAATTAATTAGTATTCGTTACTATATATTTTATGATAACTTGGGGGACGTGTTAGCATTTTAATATTCCATGTAGTATGGTATAATATTTAAAAAAAATGTTAGGAAGAAATGTCGTTATCGAGGAATAGAACTGTGTTACCTCATAGTCCCCAGTCACGCACTTTACCAACACTCTATGTCTCCACCTGGAAATATATTGTTCTACGTCAAGCATTAGTGTGCATATGAGAGGGGCGTGGTCTAAATATCTAAGCGATAGCACTGAGTGATAGTAAAGGGGCCGCGACTGGTGACTGAGGTAATACGTTCTATTCATTGGTCACATTTAATTCTATCATTTCTTTAAAATACTCCATCACATCATACTATAAATGCATACATATTCGTGTTATTGTAAAATGTAGTAACAACTACTAATGAATTTCTCTGAGTGTACTTGAATTAAAAAAATTAAAATGATAAAAGTGATTTTAATGCGTAAAAGTGATTAAAAATTGTTATTTTTTGTGAGCGTTATTTGAAAAGTTAATAATTTTGTTTACGAAAGGTCGCTTGAGAAAATTGTACCAACTTTTGTCGGAACAACGACGCTTGATTTTCGCGAGATCTATATCGCAATGCGGAAGCATTTTGATTGCTATTTTTCAGTTCAAGATTGTAGAAATATATTGTGCATTTAACAGTTATATTCAATGGATATTGTTACTTGAAGGAACGACAAATCGTAAAGCACGGCCAAGTCGTATTTCAGATAACTATATAATTATGTCTTTGAGATATAATCGACAGGAGGTACAGTTGCATTAAAAATGTGCTTTTGAAGTACACTCGTTCACTCAAAACCTCATTAAGATTTTATCTGTCATTTTTAAAACAACAGAGAAATATCACTTGGTTGGCTTTTTCCATTCAGTTGTGATATTAATAATTTATATGTGTTTTTCTAATATTACTATTCATAATAACTATTTTGAAGTGATGGCTAAATTATACCTATTTCGCGTGTTCAATATCCTTTATCGCATTAAAGTATTTATAATACAGTTTACTTTACATTTTTATATAACACGACGCGTTGATATTGCGTTCAAACAAATTTTACTTCTTTTCCTCTTTTTTGTTGGTTTTCCTTTTTTTTAATTTGCATCAAAATTAAGATAATGAAATTTTTTCGAATTTTCCTTGTCAGTAATTTCCAATGATATATCATTTCGTAATATAGTCATCTTCCATGAGATGAAACAATCTATGCGATCTTACTTTTACGTATTATTTGAAAACAATTTTTAATCACTTAATCACTTTTGACGATTTATCATTTCGTGTTACATGTAATTTAAAAAGATTCAACAATCAGCTTGAAGAATTTTTAATTAATTTACTAAGAATTTATTCATAGAATGTCACATAATTTCATTAAATAAAATAAATATTTTTACATATAGCTGATAATATTATTTAAATTTGAATCAATCTAACTTTATTTCAATTCACCAGGATGTAGCAAAAAAATTTCAATTGATTAATACCATATTGCTGTTCTTCCTCGGTGCACAAGTAAAAGTATTAAAACGTCTACATTAATTTATTTCAGATCATTGCCGGACTTGCAGCACATTCTGGACAAATATCGGTTGGTCTAGCACAAGGGTACAGTGCAATTTTAGTTCCAAAATTACTGGAAACAAAGTTCGCAACGATTTCGGAGTCATCATGGATAGCTTCATTAGGCGTGATATCAAATCCTCTCGGAGCTTTGATTGCCGGTTCTTCCGCGGAATATTTCGGTCGAAGATCGGCAATAGCTTTGGCGACACTTCCCCACGCGGCCGGATGGCTTCTCATTGCCTTATCAACGAATGTCACTATGCTTTATGTCGGTAGATTCATCAGTGGCATTGGCACGGGAATGGCCAATGGCCTTTACTTGTATGTCAGCGAGGTGAGACTTATCTGATGAAGCATCTGACTGCATGATTTAATTTTTGATTATTTAATAACGATTTCAGTCACTGTGATCTTTTTTTATGATTCTTAAGCTGATTATTAAACCTTACAATTTAATTTGAATTCTGTCACATTTCCATCTTACTCACATATATAACAAGGATTCTTTTCACTTGATATTGTCGAGAAATGGTTTAATTTAAAGAACTACACTACTAAATTCTATATTTAAATTAGATTTATTGTTTGGCTATTATTGACATAAGCAGAATTTATAATTATTGTAGTCAAACTAATTTGATTTAATACGTATGTCCTTCTGCAAATAAAATAAATATTAAATTAATTAAAAATTGTTAGATAATATAAACAGTATTCCAGTATTGATTTAATTTAATTTAATTTCCAGTGAAACTATTATTTTATTACTATCTTCAGATTGTAAAATTTACAATATTTAAATCAAAAATTTATAAAGTATATTCACTCTAGCATTCTATTTTTTTGCGTTTAGAAATTAAATTTTCAAATGATTTATTTCCATGCAGGTTCTTTACTAACTATACATTACGGTATTATATAATGTTTTAATTAAACACTGGATTTAAACATTGAAAACAAAATTTTTTCAAACTTTACCTACTTTTCATGTAAGTGTTTTGAATTAAAATTTAATTTTATCTTTTCCTATGTTTAATTATAGAATGTGTTAAATTCTACACCGCATTTGTGTTACACTAGTCGACGGCAAGGAACATGAAAATAATTACAGATGAATTTTGATCTGGTTGCGTGTAAATCAAGAGCAAATTGAAATTTGAGATATTAGTTTTTATTCGATTTTCGTGAATCTCTTATGCAATAATCAAAGATCATTAATTACTTTTTGCTGTGTAAATGATATGTTGTCAAATAATGTCAGATAATAATCTTTCTTACACTTAAATATGTAATATTGTGTAATATATAAAACAACCACAATAACACAATATTGTATATTATACAAAAAGTGTTGATATTTCGCGTAAGTTAGTAAACAAATTGATTTGTTTCAGGCTGCAGCTCCTCATCAAAGAGCTTGGCTGTCAAGTTGTGGACCAGTATTAGTTTCGTTAGGAGTATTAATTATTTATAGTTTAGGCGCAGTTACAACATGGCAAAGAGCTGCGGTTATCAGTATCGCGCCAGCTATTTTGTCATTAGCTCTAGTACGGTTAGTGTTTTAATTATCATTAATTTACATTAATTACCAATGCCAAAATAACGGAACGTGTAAAGATCACATTTAGCTCGCGCTACTAATGTTTTCTTTTTATCTTTAATTCATAAATTGTTGAATTGTATTGTAACTTTTTATTAATCACTCAATTCAATTATTTTTCGTTTGTTAAAACTGAATAAACTTGTTTTCCATTCAATACTATTGACAGATTTTAAAATTAGCTTTAATTGTTTCGTTTAGAAAACTTTATAAGAAATCTCAGTCCTATTAACTGAGGATTATGTTTGTCGTCAATTTAACAATGTTGGTGCATTTTTATTTAACGATATTTTGCCATGTTCTTTCAGATTACTTCCAGAAACTCCAGCCTGGTTAATGTCAAGGGAAAGAATGGAAGAAGCGAAAGAAGCTTTGTATTGGTTACGAGGTTCAAGTATTCAAACTGAAACCGAATACCAAAATTTGTGTAAATCAAATACAAAACCAGCTCAAGTGTCAAAGAGTTCCTTCAAGTCACTCCTGAAACCCAACGTCTGGAAGCCATTTTTAATATTGCTCACATTCTTCGCACTTCAACAATTAACCGGCGTTTATATTATATTATTCTACACGGTTATACTTTTAGACGAAATTGGTATCAGTATGAACGAGTATGTTGGTAGTGTTGGAGTTGGAGCTATTAGACTGTTTGCGTCAATTCTTGGTGCAGGATTGGCTACAAGTGTGGATAGGAAATTTCTAGCTTGCATTAGCGGATTGGGGATGGCTCTTTCTTCTACAGGAATCGCCATGTCCATTAGGTACCTTATATAATGTGATATACAAAATTAATTAATCGAAAATTACGCATTCAATAGGAAAATAGCGAAAGAAACAAACATTGATATGCAATGTTGACCATGCACTATTGATCCTACATGGTAAACTAGTAAGAATTATGCTGTAAATACAGTAAACCATACTCTGTTGGTAAAATAGTCGTATAATTTCGGCAAAGCAAAAGAAGGTGTACTGTTAGGCCAACACAATACACCATGTTGATCTTACATATTTGTCCTATGTTAAATCAATGTCATTTTACTGTGAATAGAGCTTTTTTCCATTTAGTTAAATCAACTAAAAATCTTTTTTATAAGAAAATTGGAAGCTTTTCTTCTGTAAATTATTTTTTTCTTTTTTTCTGTTAAGTAAAATATAACGATTGTCTAAAACATTCTGAAAATATTTATTCATAAATAAAAGTGTGTTTATAAACTTCTCAGTAATATTTTTAGTATTTGTTATCTTGAGTATATTCTCGAGGAATTTTAAAAATCGTCAAATAATATTTTTAGAATGTCCCAAGGATATTTCATTCTACTAGATTATGTTTCGAATAGAATATTTTAAAAATATCAACGCAACAATGCGAAACAGTTTTATCACTGACGCAGTCTTATTTGTCATTTATTTTTAAAATTCAAAATATTATTTTAAATAATTGCACTTATGACTACTATATATAATATAAATATAAGTATTGAACATAATGTTCGTGACATTGTGATATGCTCGCATCATCGATGCTTTCAGAGGAATTTGAATTATAAGCATATATACACGCAGGGAACAATAAAGATAAATGAACAAAGGAAATTTGATTGTATTTAGTTTTGTTGAAATAACTAAATTATTTTCTCGAATCTGTAAACTACTTTAAGCATATAAACTAGTTAAATTATATTTGATTATATGCATATATAACATATGATTTGTTTCATTTTAATAGTTACAATGTACACTTACGTAAAACACTTTTTAAATTGTTTAACCAGATATTTGGTTCATGTAACAAATTGATTTCAAGAAAACGACACTATGAAGGAAATTAAACAAATTTCCTTGGTTTTAACAAATTCTTTTGTTGCGCAAATAATAACAAAATAATTTGGTAAGATTATAATTTTTGTCAATTTAACAAAATGGTTCTTTGAGCGTATATATAACACAGTTATGTAGATAAGTAATATTTTGTATAATTAAAGGAATTATTTAATTTATAGGTACAATCTCCCATCCTGGATACCATTACTTTGTGTAGGAAGTCACGTGGCCTTTTCAATGATAGGCTTTTTGACATTACCTTGGGTAATGACTTCTGAACTGTACCCATTGAGATTTCGAGGAACACTGGGCGGTTTGACGACGAGTATCGCCCAATTACTAACATTTGCTGCCATTAAAACCTATCCCGACCTTAATAGAACAATAGGTCTTGAAAAGACATTGTGGATTTTTAGCGCTGCTGGATTCGCTGGAATTGTGTTTGCTCTGACAGTTTTGCCAGAAACGAGAGGCCACAGTTTGGAACAAATAGAAAACAGTTTTAACAGAGAACCTAATATATGGTATAATAATAAAAACAAGAACTTCATAGCGCAACTCAGTAATGTCACTCTAAAGAATTTTACTTACATCAATGACGAGCGTCCAAACATGGGCACGAATCCTTATGCTTATGACAATTTCTGTTTTAACGTGAACTTGGACAGTGGAAAAAGCGATACTAAACATTCAGATGCGGAAACCAAATCAAAGTTAAATCAAATCAGTACAATTTCCTTGGAATTAGAGCACGCGTATCTTTAATAATATTAATATTGAAATCAAGTCTTCGAAGATTCGAATGGAAAAATGACCGAACACTCATTTAGTCAATTATGACAAAAGTACTTAATTAAATAGGTCACTTTTCTATTTGAAGTGTATAAAACAAATGTATTGTGATATGATATCTTATTTAGATTTATTTACGAACTAGGAACTAGTCTTATTTTGTATGATATTAACTTGTTGTTGAATAAAATTATAGTTTTGCATTTAACTGAAAGATCACATCGAAATTCAAGAGTTTAATGTTTTACAACATTTTTAATTAGTGAATGAAGAAAGCAATGTTTTTAACGAATTTCTATTGTGTATGATTACAAATATGTTATTTATTGAGATTCATGTATCAATTATTATCTTGTAACTTTGAATTTTGAAGTGATCTTTTTTGTATAAAATAATAGATGCTCGACCTTTTTTATGCGGATTGCTTAAAATTTAACCGGAGAATCGTATTTTTGTATATAATTTATTATATTTTTTCGTATATTTATAACATTAAAAAGATTTATGTATGTAAATATTGTATAAATTGTCGAATATACAATTTTTCAAGCGCATAATTTTATACTTAATTTTGTACGATATAATATTTTATAAGAAATTGTACATATAATATTATAATTTTAACGAGTGCTTCGATTAGTTTTACTAAATACAATTATTTGAAATTCTTAAAAAAATCAATGTTTTTTTATTATTAATTATATTTCATGTTTATATACAAAACCATCCTCGAAAGATTTTTGATCGTATAGATAGTAATTAAGAATTAATTTTTTATACACTTATAATAATATTAATAAAACCTAACTAATAATTATGCAAAAAATAGCTGGATTTGAACGTCGTTTTATTACTGTAAAAAAACATACATAAAATTTGTCTTTCAATTGTAATTAAGTTTCAATTTCATGAGTAACGATGAGAAAGATCTGTACAAGAAGAAAATTACAAAAAAATTGCTTTTTAATTACATGAATCAATTTACGTGTAATTCTTAATTCAATGTCACATCATGTTTACTTTTTAAAAGAATATAATAATTAAAGTGGCTTATTGGAACTTAATTTTTTTCATTCAAATTTATGATTGAATAATAAAATACGCTTGACTTCCACTCTTGATAGCGTAGAATGTATGTTTATAACGCAGCTAAACGTCACTACGTTCGACATAAGATTATTATTTATTTGTAAATTGAACATTGAATATTGGACCATTTACTTTAATCGTTAAGTTGTTCCAAGGCTAAGCTTATTAACCGTGATAGCAGTAGCCGGATTTGGCGTAGTGAATCAATTAAGTGAAGGTTAATCTCAAAAATCATTTGTTATGCATTGGGATATTGAGCTCAATATTATTTATGACACTATGTGCAACTGTGATACTTTTTGACGAAAGATGCGCCTTTATATATAATACTATATGTCATTAATATTAAGCATTCTGCATACCCCAAGAGAAGTATTGTATGCATCGTAATTTTTTCCTCTATTTAAAAAAGTAAAGCAATTGAATAAAAACATGTGAAGTGCTAGTACTCAATTATTTAAGTGACTTATTATCTAAGAAAATACTTCCTTTTAATAGGAATAGGAAAAGAAGATGTAGTTCAAATCAATCACTGGTTGTAAAGAATGATTCATGAAATGAAATTTAGATTATACTCTGAATTTTGTATATTGATTCCTCTTAGAGGATCTTAACTGTAATTACACATTATACATATTATATTATTGGATTTAATGAATATCCAAGTAAAAAAGAAGATATATATATATATATATATATCTAGCGCATAATATATTTAGTTTATTTTAAAAATAAAACATTTTAACTCTTTTGAGTACAAAAATTTTGTTTTTGTTACATTATTAATTATTAATTTTTAATTATTTAAATAATTATATATATTAAAAAATATTAAGACTTAATTAAAACAATTTTTACAATTTGAGGTTACACAGATGTTACCGAGGTGCTACTGAGGTGCACATGTAATCAACTATATATTATATTTCTTTTTTAGAATAAAATATTATAAAAGAGAAAAAAAAATTGTTTAAACAATTTAAATAGAAATTTTATTATTATAGAAATAACATCACTTAATTCAAGTCAAAACGCTATTAAATAATATTAAATTATCGTTGGTGCAACATTTTTAACATTGAACAATTTGAATATCGATAGTTCAACGCGCTTATGTAGGGTGGCGCCGTGGCGGTAGAGATTCGTGCGCAATGACGAAGCAATATTCAGTCGATTTTCGCCAGGGGGTGCAAACTCTCTCAAAAACCTGCTACAAAAGATGTATAGTTCAGGTTACACAACTTCAGGTGGCGCTGTTGTCAGTGACCTAATATTAACCGTTAAGAAAGCCAGTCTACATGTCTCTGGCATATGTTGAAGCTTTTACTTTGTGTACAA
>JABFPN010001085.1:0-33426 GCA_022817305.1 Leptoteleia sp. ZL-2020
CATCCTTCAAGAAATTGTGAGAATCCAAATCTAATTATTCCTTTAATTATGGTTACATTAATACCATCCTTCAAACTTGCCATGGGTGCATGATCTGGGAAAGTATTGTAAAATGAAGTTGTTTTTCCTGCACAAGACTTGGCGATATTCATGGAGATATAAACACAACCTTGTATAATATTTAATTAACCTTGCGCACGGGGAAAAATAAAGACGAAGGTTCAATGCGGCCAGACCATGTTATATGGTGAGCATATGTAAAACTTAAAAATTGGAATAAGTAAACCATTCGTTTGTTCTCAACCCTTCATTGGTATCGTTTGTCTTTTTTTGCACGTTTGGTACTCTAATTACAACGTTGCCATTTAATTATCTAGCGGCGTGAAACCTTTGCTATGATTGTGTGGCAACATTACAAGAAAAAGTTCTGTTACGAGTTTGGTATAACAGTGAGGAGGGTTCAGCAATTTCAATGCAACGAACGTTTTTTATTACAATAATAATTCAAATCAAAAATCAAGTTTTTTATAAAATACAAATGTTTAAAATAATATTAAAATTATAAAGGGAAAAGTTATAAAGTATCAAACCTATATTTATTAATTTAGACAATAAAAATTGTAAAATGAAAAAGATACCAATGAAGGGTTAACAAATTTAAAGTTGATAAAACAAAATAATGTATACTTTGTACTCTGTTTTAGATTAATTGGATACATAATATTGATCTGACATATTTTTTCTACATTGTGTGGGCGCATTGATTTTAGCACAGATCATATATACCTTTATAATTGCCAGTATTACATTTTAATCCCAAGTTAAACTGATGAGGATTTTGGCCTTTTTCCCCTGCGCATTTGTTTACAACAATGCAGTTTCAAGCAACGAAAGTATTATATTTTCAAGCAACGAAATGGGTTTTTATCAACTTGACCTAATCCGCGTTTCTTATACGCTCATTAATATTAATTTCTTATAAACTGAAGTATGCAGGTGGTATGATTAAAGCGCATTTTTTGTTGTTGTAAAAGAAATAATGCGTCGTCGATCAAGACGTGGTAGAAAAAGTGGCGTTTAACATAGCGAGGTCGTTTCAGCGAGGCAAAATACAACTAATGCGCCTGTGGAGTTCTGTACTACTAACTTGCCTCCACGTTTCTGCCTCGTCTAGCATGCAAGATCCAGAGTGGAACGGAGATTTCCAGCTTTAGACGACCATTTCTCTTCTCGACGACAAAACCACAAACGACTGCGATTATTAAAACATTGAATTCAAAATTGATTTCGTGAGAATGCTGCGTTGTTATACAATTTTTGTGCCGTATCATTTTAAATCAAATTTTCGTTTGGACTTTGAAATTACATTTCATTTTCAATGAGTTTAAATGAATGGATATTCGAAGCAAGTTTTAATACAAATGTCAGAATTACCATCTACGTTAAAACATGGGTATTTTCGTAATTGTTCCTTAAGTGAAATTAATTTAGTTTTTATAACGCGTTAATGTTATAGATTATAAATGAGAGTTTAAAAAAAGCTTTCCTGAACTACTGTTCGTTAAAGAAGCGATCCAGTCGAAAATAATTACATTTTATTTACTGATTATTTTCAAATAATTTATAACATTTATATACTATTTTTGCGCATTTATATTTATAAAACTGTTACATTGGTACATAGTGATTCCTGAAAAATATATAGTTACAAAAAGTCATCATTACTCGAGACCGAAGCGAAGATTAAGTGCTCTCCTTCCAGGATTCGATATGAACAGCGGAAGAGAGCCGAATGAAACGGAAAAATGTAAAACGAAGCTGCAGCTCTCTCTCGCTATGAAAGAAGAGGATGCGATCACTAAAAGAAATGTGCATTCAACCGAAAGGGGCCTCATTTGGCGAGAACTTAGAGAATGGAGAAAAGCGGAATTGTGTAAAATGAGCTTTGAAAAGATTTTGCACGGAAATTTTTGAGATGATTTCGCTAATACTTTACACCAAGTTCTTATTACACCATTCTTATTGATTGATTAGAAAATTTATTTTAATTCCAAGGGCGATTATTGTGAACATATAAAACATGTTTTTTACTTTAATTAATATTTTATTACATTGTGCATATAGAGACTACTTTTTATTCTCATTACTTATGTCCGCGTGGTCAAACGTTTAATTTATCTTCATGATTTGCCTTTTACAGTAAACAAAAATTTAAATTTACAACAAAGTATTACCCAAAATTTCGAACTTCTGTAACGAAGGGAAAGTTTGCCGACGACTGCTGTACTGTGGCCGTGTCGCCGAATATTTAATCAGAGTGTACGATCAATACTTCACATTTGTCAAGGCAAAAACTTTGGCAGCAATATTTATTTTTCCGATTTCATTATCATTGTCGGGACTCTCGGCAAAGCGTATCTTTTTTAAATAATCCATTCATTAAAATGCAAATCGTAAGTGCCGCCTCTATTTAAACCAAGTCAAAGAGGGTCGACATATTTCCGTTGGATGATGAGGAGCGTAAAAAAGTATTTTAAAATGGCAACAAAGTGTCCCTTAAATGTAGGTGACTTTTGAAATCATTTATTTTAAGCGAACATTTTACGATGCAAAAGCACGCATGTCAATAACGTTTATTTTCCATATTGATTAATGGATGCTGGAATAAAGCACTGCCCTTGATTCCTAAGTAAATAGCATTAACGACGGTACGAACAGCGATAAAATGTTCTGCATTCAAAAACCAACATTTCAAGCTCCGCGCGTATACTCTTCAATTAAGAAAAACTCTACACAAATTCCAGTGCAAGCCGAATATAATAGCATTGTTCGTTGGACGCTATAGCAGTTTAAAAAAAAAGCTTCGTTCTTTTTCCAGTGACGTAATATGTCGGCTGTCAATTTTAAAAAAAAGGCACGACACTATGACTGCGTTTTCAAAGGTTCTTTTTTTTTCTTCTTCTTTTTTCTCTCGTATTCGCCCGACCTCTTTCCTCGCGGACTGTCAATGCGTCAGAAACTCGAAACAGGAAGTTGATAACCATCGTAAACTCCAGACGTTCTAGCAGTGTTGTACATTCGCATTCAATTTGAATAGCGAACGTTCTTCTCCCTGCCATTCTTTTGAACTTTATTTAAATGGTGCTTGCGCACTTTTCTGCACAGGTCTGTCCTCGGATTCGGATATCAAAATTGTTTCTCTTACTTCCAAAATTGACTCTTTGTTAATACTCTTCTTAAATATTTAATTACCAATTTGCACATTACATTTGTATAATTCTTTCGGATAATTCGTAACATTAAAAATGATGAAAGAAAATTTTCAAAGAACGACTGATTTATCAATCAGTTGATTTGTTATTATTGTTGTTTTCAGACTAGGTAAAATTGAGGAAATTTTATCTAAAAAGTAATAGTTCGTTGCAAACCAAAGTCTTCGTATGAATTTTCATGAAGTTTACCAGCGGCTATGAAAGCTTTTAATTTTTGTATCTAGTCATAAAAAGGGAAGCTCAACGTGAAGTTGCAGTTGTTTATTTATTTAAAGTGTGCACGCTTCAGCGCCAATATGAATGTCCAGTGAAAAAGAAATTATTTCTTTATAAAAAATTTGTAAGTTTCAAATTTTATTTTGAAATGTAACATTCTTTCTCCTCTTAAATCTTTTCATGGTTTAATGAAGGTGTGATTATATATAATAATTGCATGATGCAAACAAATATGATTTTTTTGTTGCTTTATCACGGCAAAGTTGAATTATTATACTTCAAATGGCAAATTAGCCTTAAATTATTGTAGTATTTAATGACTACGTCTACAAAACCATCGACTGTAACGTAATGTATACGCCATTAAAATACACAGTCGCTCGGCAATATTCTATACATGTCAATAGCGCATGAAATCTCTCGACGTCTTCAATTTCAACCGTATCTCATAATCCTGGCCGCGTTATTGCGACGCAATGTGAATGCACGAATAACAATATGCGTAAATCCTCCATTGTTCATTAAGACACAATGTTCATTCAGAGATTTCAAGTACACAGGTGCACCAAAAGTTCCAAAATAGAGGGCTTTGCCTGGTCGACGTGTCCAATAAAAAGTAATTTTATGATCGAACAAATTTTATAATTCAGTGATCGGTTGGTTGCGAAAAACAATTTTAATTTAATCTAATATTAATGCCTATTTTCTTTTATATAAATAATTGCAAGAAATTTCTGTTACAGAGGTGTAATAAATAAAATTGAAAATGGTTTGGAAATAGGTGGAGAAATAAATGGGATGACAAAAAAAGACCACATTTTCAACGTCGACTACATCGAGTGTACATATATCAGTTATAAATATAAAACAAGTCGAGAGCATGAATTTTTAATGAATATTAATTACAAGGTACGGAAGTTAAAGATTCGGGATAACAATAGGCGATGTGGAAATCCGAACTTGTAGGAAAATCAATTAATGTTGAGGTTGATAATGTCACATGCAGGTGAAAATGCACTATGAAATGATGGACGGTGAATAATATCGGTCGCGTGCAATAAATTGTTAGCCAGCCATTTACAACGGATTTCGCAAAAAGCAGGATTTAGTTCGGCATCGAATGGACAAAATGATATCAATGAAATTCGCAATCGAACGCAGAAAACTGGGCTCCGCGATTGCTCGTGCGTATAATAGATTTCGAATAACGCTATAACAGCAATGAATACACAAGCAGTCGTTGGGCGAATTGAAAACGAGAAATCTAATTGATTTTCAACAATTATTTAAGGTGAAACGTCGAGCTTCCCTTCTGCGTTTGTCGCTCAGTTGAATACAAATTTAAAATAACTACCGTTGAAATGTAAAATTAGGAAAAGTTTTTGCACGATGGGATAATATTTTGTATTCCATAAAGACATCTCTTATAATAAATTGTAGCATATTTTCTTGAACGCGTTTGTGTGTCGGTTGAAAATTGCAGGTTCAAAAAAAGTTTCTATAAGTACAAAATTTTGTTTTTATTTTCTGAATATAATAATACCGCTTTGAACGAAAAATTTGTATGCAAATCTATGGTCTTTGATGCTTTGCAACCTAGAACTTTATTAGTTTAAGGTACCTCTCGTCAAATCAGCTCCTTTTTGCTTGAAAAATGTTAAGGATTTACTGTCCCTTTTCGTCTTTTTTCTTAGTCGCATGCTCTTTCCATACTATATAGATGAGAGGATGAGAGCTAACTTTGATCCAATGCACTGCTGGGGAATGTCATGGTCTCAAGCACAAAGTACACACGCAGTTTCCAGACTGCTATATATGAAGGATGTATTACTACTTTCGTGTTCATCTCTTATCAATCTTCTACCTTATTCACGTAGGAATGTTAGTTTCCTTAATTTTATTTTTAAGGAAATATAAAATCTATTTTTTATATGTTTAGACAAAATTAGTTGTCAGCGTTATAGACAATATATTAATTCAAATTAAAACACATTTAAAATGATTTCATAAATTCTTCAAGATTTCTTCGTTCAACGTTTGTAAGTTATTGTCACAATGTATTAAGACAAACTTATTCATAGCCAGGCATGGCCTTAATGAGGTAACGTTAAAATACCATTAATTATTTTGTAATTTAATTAAGGTATCGTACGATAATTTTTCTTTTCACATTGACATTTTAAATATTTCTTTTTCGAAATGGATAGCTAAAATATAGTGGTTGTTTGACGTAGCATAGAAACATTTGGTTTAGCATAGCATCCCTGACAAATACTTTTCGCAATGTTGAGAGCAAGAGCGCGTTGGGGAGTCGCGACCTGGCAAATAAAACTGGAATATGCGGTACGTGAGGAGAAAATAAACCGCGTTAAAGTAAAGGGAAATACGATGTGCGTCATAGAAGATCCGCATTCAATAAGACGGGTTCGTTGTGTTTTTGAGAAAGAATCCCCGTCTCACCTTCAGAAGATATAAGGAGGATATAACTGAGAGAATATTGCTTGTTAGTCAGGAAATAAACGGGATAAAAGCATTATGGACTGAAGCTTGCAACGAGATTATTTATATACAGTTAGCGTATGGTTTCTTAAATAAACTGAATATAGTTTTGAAACAACCAGTTACCTCTATGTATCCCTCATTTTTATTGTGATTATTACAATTGACAGTCAAATATATTAATATTCACTAGGAAAGTAGAAGGGTTATTCAACTATTTTTTTAAAATTCAACTAAAAAATGACTGTTGCATACGTGACTATTTTGTGGACGTCCTCGAAATCGCAAAAGGTCTTCAAAATGTATGTTTCATCTCTTTTTGCGTCCTCAAAAGTAAATTTCTCAAATATATATATATGTATATAATCATATAAATCAACCTTTTATCACTACAATGCAATATGTCGTAATTTATTATGAAATTAATATGATGTAATTGGAATTCATTAAAATTATCTATAAAATTGTATAATGTTTTCAGGCCTTTCACTCGGGGGTGGTTTAATAGTTCTTGCTTCGGCACTTTCTGACGCTTCTCTGGAATTACCTCGGAAATACAGTCTTCCTTCTACTATCAATCCGCAGTCTGAGGAAAATGGACTGCCTCAGTATCATTATGGTTGGTGTCTTCAATTATCAGGATTGGCTCTTATCCTGGCAGAAGTAGCCGCTCTTTTAACTGTTTCGGGTTATATGGCACGATTCCCCACCGTTGAAGATATGGTAACTAATTCTTAGTAATACATTTGCATGCTAATTAATTTAATAAAAGGACATTTTAACGAAGTTATTTAAAATTTTAATTTCAATTTTTGTTACTGCATTTGCATTTTGTTTAGAGCACTAAGATGTTTCGTTAAATTAACATAAATATTCGTTTTTTTTATTCATTTTATAATAAGTATTTAACACATAATGTTCACGAACTTTTTTTCCAAGTGTTTTTCATCTTAAATTATTTCAGATTTACATATTCTTTTATATGCTTTACTACTACAAGTAAATGTACTCTTATGTAAGACATAAACATGCATTTTACATAAACTTTATAATATATAATTAAATTTGTGGTAATAAATAACAAAGCTATATTAAGTATACTAGTATACTTGTTATAGTTTATTAGCATACATTGTATACGAACTTTATAATATATAATATTTACTTTAATTTAATATTAAATAATTAATTTTTAATTCAAAATTCATTTAGCAGTAGATCAAATTAAGTTCATAATAAGCTTACTTCAATCTTAATCAACCTATCTTTGCCAAAATTATTCAACATAATTTAATGAAGTTTTACATAGATCACAAATAGACTCATTAATTTTAGGTAAGGGTTATGGTTCCCGGGGCAGACCGAAAGTTACGAGAACAACGAGGCCTTAGTTCGGAATATCTTGTCAGAACTCATCAAAAGTCGCCTGGACCGCCACAAAGTCGAGGATTTGGTATTGCTGTGAAAGGAGGAGGTGAGATATACTTCAATAATAGAGCATA
This sequence comes from Leptoteleia sp. ZL-2020, assembly GCA_022817305.1. Classification (NCBI taxonomy): domain Eukaryota; kingdom Metazoa; phylum Arthropoda; class Insecta; order Hymenoptera; family Scelionidae; genus Leptoteleia; species Leptoteleia sp. ZL-2020. The sequence continues at coordinate 7,490 of JABFPN010001085.1, forward strand.
CTGTATTACCTTTGGTATTACCAAATTATTAATATTACTATTTCAAACAATATATCGGTATAAAACTTAAATATGAAATCTTTTATATATTTCAATTAATTTATATATTTTCTAATTAAAATGTTCGGTATACCAATAAGAACAGTTTATGGAATCAAAATTTCATTTAAAAAAGTTTATTTAAAAAGAAATTTGGATAGGATATTTACTTATCCTTTATTATCTTAATTATTGAAAATCTAATCATTAAATTTGTCAAATTGTATAATTTAACTCAATCAAAATTTATTAACACTGTCGCCATTATTTCGTGTCTTTGACGTCGGTATATTATTTATTCATTAAAAGAATAATGCTATTCTTATATTTATATTCTCTATAATTCATTAAATCCATGTCCTTCTTAATTAAGGGGATCTTTTACTATAATTTCCAGGTCGTTTATTTGAGAACATTTTTTTCGATTTCCTCAATTAATTAATTCCAATCAAATGGTAATTATTTTAATTTCAATAAAGTAATTCTTTCACTTGGTCATGCTTATTTAATGAGTGCAATTTTGAATCTAAACATGTAATCTAATAATTGAAAATTATAGTTCAATGTGTTATTTTCAAGCATTAGGAATTCCAAGGCTTGCTGAAGAAGGCACCTCCCTTCTTTGTAAATCAGCTCCGGATATTTGTGCCTCGAACCCACAATCGATAAGTTACGTGGATAAAACAGACTTATCGCAAATGCTTCCAGTATATTCGAATACTAAATCGGGAGAACCCAAATTTACCATGGTTGATAAGGTAGATCAAAATGTAATCGATTCATGTTTAAGTGGTTTTGCCGACAAAGAAGGCTTAATGGATTCAAGAATACTATCCGATTCGAGACAAAACATGATCGCATTTATGGAAGCGAAAGATCATCCAGTAGGGCAAGCGCCGGATCTTAAATATACAACACAAATGCCTTGCAGGATTGAACAACAGGTACTTTTACTTTTAAAACATATTCCTACAGATCCTTGTTGAATTTAATAACTACATATTTTAAATTTTGTATCAAAAGTGAAATTAATATTTATATATCATACGTCACATAAATGATTTAAATAAAATATATATTTTTTTCAACAGAATAATACTAACATTAACATTAGTCTGATTTAAATATTATTATTAGTCTTTTAAACACAAAACTATACATTTTCCAAGTAATGAAATTTCAATACTGCACAATCTTTAACAAAAGTATATTTATAATAAAATCGGGTATTTTTCTACAGTCTACCGTTGGAGAATCATGCCCGGCAGATAAAGAAGAATTTCCGGATAACAGGAGTGGATGCGGCAAAGCGGATGAATCTCTACTGGACACTCCCTATGGATATGACACGAGATACAGTAGTCTGGCTGGTCAAACTGTACCGATAACCTTAAAACACCAAAGTACGTCATCTGTGTCGGCAATACAGTCGCAATATATTTATCAAAATTTTGGAACTATACATTCCGGCGTTTTACGAGTATCTGAGGCGAGTACGAGCTCAAATTCAAGTTTAAGTCAGAGAAGTATGACTTTGCAAAATCCAAAACGAAAATCTCAAATCGCTCAAAATGCATTCAGTACAATGGAATGTGAAAGACGAAAACGTAATTCTGGCCTAGCTGCAAAAGGGGCTATCTATACTGGCAGTGCAGTATGACAGCCGCCGCCGCCCCCGATGTAATTTCATAAAAACGAGATAACACTCTGAATCAGAAATATCCTTAAATACAATGTCACACAAATAATACCTCAATATGACTATGATTTTTTACAAAATCTAATTGAATATACTCTTTAATAATATATATTCAGTTTATATAATGTATTACATATCATGAAAAGAGTCTTATTAATTATAAAGAGTTAATTTTTAGTAACATAATGGGTTATCTTGCTATTTGAAAGTATAATTATATTTGAATAATTTTTAAATTCATTTGATTAAGCGAACTAATCAAATAAGAAAATTAATAATACAAGAGTACTATATAATTAGTAGGGGAATATGAAATACAATAAAATGTGTGTATTGTGTAGAGTATAAAAATTGCATGACATCATACATTTACGCAGAGAACACTATTTTTCAGTACAAAATTTCAACTAAAATTTTGAATTAAATGAAAATATGTGAAATAAATAAATAATAAGTAAACTATTTTTGTATTTCATTTTCATTCATTAGCGATATTACTTAAAATCATTTATGAAATGTACATTCTTTTACTGCCTATATTATATTCGTTAGTTATGAGCAATTAATATAAAAATGTTAATAGTTGTTATCGCATTCAATTTCATTTGTAAAAAATTATAGTAATTTAGTAAACATATTTTTTTAAAGGATTGTCTGAAACTAATTTAGCTCGTTCGAGGGGAATACAATATGATAGTCGGGAAGGCGGAAAATATGATGATACGATTTACTTGAATTCTGAGCTCGATAAAAAGGATTCATTGTAATCCGCGATAATTCATTCATAGCAATGAAATTTATTGGGGATTACCAATGAAACACAGAACGCTCACTCTTATGTCGTCTAATAGTAATTATATATTTTAAGTTATCTCTCAGTCTCAAGATTGTCACGTTAAAACGTTGTTTTAACCTAAATTATATATTATTCAAAATTTAAATTTTAAAGCAATTTTGACGTTTTACAATATTTATATTTTACTAAAGACTAAACGTTGAATTTAATTGCAGTGAAAAGACATGTTTTACTGCAAATTTTATGATCTAATTGACGCCGTACTGGAAATATAAAACTAGTCATCCTAAAGTAAAAAGTAGTTCTTGAAAGCACTAGGATATATGGACATTTTTATTCTAGGAGCTTTGTTTTTGTTTCAGTCTTAACATGGCGTATTTTAGATTTTGTTGAAATGAATTAAAAGTTACATGTTTTATGCCAATATGACAAACTAATTGTAATGGTAACATTCAATTTCAAAGAAATAATTATAATTCTTACTTTTACTATATAAATAGTATATATTTAAAACAAATTAAATGACTGGCCAAGTTTATATAATGAAATAATATATCTCATGCAGAATCAAAGTTCATATTCTTTAGATGTTTCTGATTTCTTTTATCTTAAAAAGGTGTATGGCATTCTGAAATACTTTCAGAAAGTAAACGTGTATACGCAACTGCAAAAAGCAATTATATTGAGACAAAAAAAAGTACATACAAAGTATACATTCATTGTTTATTAAAAGAAGCGTGGATATATATCCACTTAAAATGTTATTTTACTGCTATAGAACAGTAAAAATAATAAATTTATTAAAAAAAAGCAATTTACTAACAGTTTTGTTTTATCAAAGAAGTAATAATAATAATAATTTTGGTACGTCTTGTATCAAAGATGTATAATGTTTGACAATTCTAATCGAATTCGTCCAGTCAATAATTAATTCATTATTTTTCTCGGGTCTACGTAATACATAACAGACAATCGTCAGAGATACAAAGACTATAAGATGATTACAATTATTAGGCGGGCACGTGAGAAACAAGAAAGCTTCTTGTACTTGCGTTTATTACGCGATTATGTGGTTAAATTTATGTGTGTACAAATATAAGACTAAAACTAAAATATAGTGACGTCTGAATCGATGTTTAACCGATCATGGTCAATGATCCTGGCTGGCATTGACGTTCAATTGCAAACGCAATTTCTCTTCATAGAAATTTATATATTATATATAATTTGATACCTAGACATTAAATAAATTGTAAGTATAAACGCGCAAATTATGTGATCGAGTGTTGAGCTACAATAATACAAGTATAAACACATAGTGGAATGATATCATGTGGAATAAAATCATACACAAATATGTAATTTAGTACTTTACATTGAATTAAATCCCTTATTTAATAATTTTAAACTATCTTGTAGACGTTAATTGATTGGAATTCTAAATTATAAATTTGAGAATGATTTTTATAGGTAAAACAAAAATGAAAAGATTGATACCATTTCATAGAACGAAATGGAAAAAGAGTTTAGATAATGATTACGAACACGTGAATTTATCGATTAAATGATTTTTCATTTGAGAAAAAATAAATTAAATGCAATTCAAGTAGACGACCTGCTTGATGTTTTAATTTGAATAATTATTTGCGTCATGAAATATGGCTTTCGATTTTAAAAATATTCATCAGAGGTATGCCGTGCTTCATAGCGCACCAAATGATACATCAATTGATGTAATTGATGTCATAAAGTTGACATCTGACCAATTGGGGCGAGTAACTTATTATTAATATGCAATTGTAAATAATTTGAGTTTCTTTGAAATTGATTAATTATGTTGTTTGCGATGGGGATGCTAACGTTGCGCTGTGGCAATGCAAAAGGCCGGTGAAAATTTCATTTTCTGTAATAAATTGCATTTAATTAGAATACAAATGAGAATGTTTTTACGCGCGCTGACAAACAAGGATTCACTTGGCATTACAGAACGCAACGAGAACTTGCCCCATGGCCTCCTCCTCCTCCTCCCCCCCACCACCATCCACCGCCACCACCACCACCTCTATCTCCTGCACGCCCCCTCCCCCATCGTACTCTAATTCGATCTTCTCCACACCCTTCGTACAATCTCGCACACGATTTCCCTCTCCTCCCTTCGTTCCTTCTTTCTCTTATCATACTACCATCTCACTCTAATCCAATTAAAAACGTCGGATCGCACGAAACGGCAGCGCATCGACCGCGAGTCGCGTAGCACGAACGAATTTTAATTGATGTTTCAGCAGGTACGAAAAAGTGGACAACGTTCCAAATACAGCAGCTCACTACTATTCAAAACTAGCTAGAACATTATATCAGATAAAATTACAATTACAATAAATTTGCAAATTTATTAATTCAATATTATTCCTTCGCATTGATTTATTGAATCGAACTCGTTTTAATAAAGTCGAAATTTTTAAGCTTGCTTTACTTTCGATTTTCTGATTTATCGATGTATGTTATTTATTTTACTATACAGATGAAAATTATAATTTTTGTCCAGAGTTAAATTAATTTATATATATATAATATTCACATAAAATGTCTCATTATAAACTAAAGAATGTGATATACATGCGATAAATAATGTTTGAACTGTTAATTATCCACTGATTTTAATTCCGTGAAAAATTGGGAAGAGGTATAATTACATTTATTGTGAATTAATTATAATAAAATGAAACAATATTATAAAAAGTAAAAAAGTTTTTTAAAGATTATTCATTTTAATTCGTTTTATATTGCAAATAAATATTTTATTGAATTTTTATGGAATAATTGTTGAAAATTATATGTGGGAAATCAAATTTTGGCGGGCAATATCTTTTTCCTTGTACAGTAGCGCTCTCTTATGCGTGAAAAAGACGTTGCGCGTTCATAGTGACTCGGCGTTTTTGCAGCGTAACGTTCTTTTGTGTAACTTGGCGACGCCATTGTTTTTGGTGAGTTCAAACATTTTTACGTTTGTATATTTAATTGTAATGAAACATATTATGGTTAATAATGTTAATCAGATTTTATGAAATCTGCAGTATATTTAATTAATTATTGTATTACTTTTTAACGACATTACATATATCACTAATTCTATTCAAAAAAAATGTATAAATTAATTGATTTTCGAGTTCTAAAAAGAATTTGAAGATCGTATTCTTGGCTTTTATTTTTCTGATGAGATTGAATAGAGATATTAATTTGAATATTTTAAAAATAAAATAATTACGGAAATCATAACCTTTTAAGGGAAAAATAGCAAACGTATTAGTAACGTATTAATTACCGTCGATTAGAAACGACGCATATGTTTGAACGTAATTTTGTTGGCCAATTGTTTTTAACAATCTGCTGCATGTTATGTGTTAGTACTTAGAAAATTAAACATATTATAAATTAATTCAATTCATTTAGTATATCTGGTTTCATTTTCATTAAATAAAGTCGAATTAACATGCAAATTTTCGGAAGACAAAAAAATGTAAGATACATCATTTTTTAGAGTTTAATAACTAATTCATTTTTTTATCTAAAATAAAACAATAATTATAATTCTTAAATTGAAGCAAAATTCAATTGGGAATTTTTAGTCGAATAATGTTTGAAAATTGCATGTAGGAAAACTTTTTGGCGAGGATTAAGTTTTTCGTTGGTATTGTAACGCCCTCTCTTACGCTTGAGAGGAACTGCGCTTGTTTGCACGGAAATATCTACTAATCGGTCGGTAACTGCGTTCGCAATGACTCGGGAGTTTTGCAGTGTAACGTTGTTTCGCGTGGCTACTAGTTGCGACGCCATTACACATACGTGATGAGTTTAAACTTTTTTCGCGTGTATATCTAATTGTAGTGAAATATTATATGATGGTAAATAATAATTAGTCAACTTTTAATATCAGAGTTAAAATAGTTACGAGAATCCTAACCTATTAACGGAAGAAGAGCTAACGCGTTGATTTGAAAATAGTTTTACTGGACAGTATTTTTTATATAATTCGATTTACTTAGTATATCGGGTTATATTTTAACTAAATAAAAATGAATTAACATGCAATTTTCAGAATATTAAAGTTAAAATGGAATAAATTGAGAAAAGGAGATTAATACAAAAATATGTACATCCATAGGTTATGGTTTCGTTAGAATGAAAATTAATATTTGTGATTCAGGGAGTAAGATTGTAACATGAACAAAATGTTAAAATGTTATTAAGATAACGAAATTTATCTTAATTTTTGCTAATAACAAATTTTTTGTTGTAAAGGGGCACATAAAAATAAACCTTTTTTATTTGTAATTAAATTAATACATTTTCATTTCAAGCTAACATTTTTTTATAAAATTAATAGATATACATTTGTAACATGTTTGTTTTCTTCTATATTTTTAATTAATTTATTTCTTTTTTCAGAAAAATACCCAAATTTGTCTCTTTCCATTATTGCTTCATCTGCGTCTATTATTCATTATGTTGCTGACATTAAACGAAATTTTAGCTGTTAATATAGAGGTAAATTTAATATATTTAATTTATAAATGTATAATACAATAAATTTCATGGTAATAATTTCTGTTTGAAAATAATTTATAATAATATATGTTATATTTATTAACATATTTAAATTAAAATTTTATGATTTTTATTTCGTTTTGTTTTTTTTTTTATTTGAGCATTACTTGCATCATTTGCTTATCTTTAAATATTTTTCCATTTGCATTTTAATTGTACTGATATTAATTGTATTACTATGAAATTTTGAGGTTATAAGAACTAATGGTTTAAACATTTTATTAATTTGCTGTTTTCATATACATTATTATTGTGATTAATTTTTATATTATACAGCAGTGATTAACTGTACATTTTTAATATTTTATAACATAATTTAAAATATAATATCAATATTTATCCGCATTTACTGTATATCTGTATTGCATCTGGAAATAGCATCCATTTTCTTTAGGGAAACAACAATTAGCATCATTAAAATTTTTGTTTAAATATTCATACCATGGGGGGGGGGGGTGTTTAAATAATTTTTATATAAAATACAAAAGTTGCTTTTAAATTTTTATATAAAACAAACACTACTGATGTTTGTATGACCTATATGATAATAAGAACATAAATACGTTAGTAATTTTACAAATTAAATTTATGTTTTTAAATTTAAAACTTCACATCTGACATTTTTCTTATTATTTTAAGTAATATCTTATAAATGTGCAGTTTTTTTACTGGAATTCATTTGATTCAATTACACAATATTGAATTTTTTTACTGTTTTGAATTTCACATTCTATAACAATATTTCTTTTTGCACATAATGTACTTACATAATATTTTTATATTCATATTGCCTTTTTATTCGCTAGTTTTATACCAGCGAAAACTCTTGTTTCGTGGAATAACATTTAGGTTCCAATTCGAAGAGGCAATTTTTCAATCGTTATATCGAAGATAATTCCGTACTATCCACTTATCAGCAACAGAGAGTACCTAAAGTACTGAACTAATATAATAATTTAATAAGTACTTGACGCACTATTAAATTATATTTTAAATCCGTTGTGAGGTTAGATAAATTATTGCAAAAATAAATTTAGTTTCCTTTATTTTCAAAGCTCAGTTAGTGGGCAGCCGAAAGAAGGTTGAACAAGAGTGAAAATGCGAGGCCAAGGTGCTTAATCCTCGTTGCCATGTATCATCGCGAAGTATACTAGTCAGGTGATTCTATCTTCCCGCCTTTTTTACGCGCCTCCAAGTCTTCTTTTGTTATCCTGCTTAATAACATATGATAAATGTACCACACTCTGTTTCATCTTCATTCCTTCCTTTTGCTACCTTCTTTTTTGCAAATTAAAATCGCCCCTCTTTATTCGCTTTTCTCTCGTTATGATTTCGCTTCAGTAATTTATTTTTTTCTTTCATTTCAACGTAATCCAACGCAAAAAAATTTCTTCTTCATCCTCTTCATACGCAAATTATTTGTTCTTTAATTCCCAACAATTCAACAAATCTCAACGGATTTAAATAGTAATACAAAGTAAAATTGTCAATTAGTTCAAAGGGTCAATTAAAGGAAGATCATATGAATTTACAATTTATTTATGATTTTACATATTTTTACCAAGACTTTATCTACTTTAAATGATCAAATTAATTAGATTCCATGTGTGTTTTAGCATTGTACGAGGTTGAGTTGGAATTAAGTACGGCCGGTAATTAAGATATTCTCCCGGTTAATTGTCAATGATTGTTGCCGAATTTGGTAGCTTCAATCTGCAACGAGCCCTCTTTTTTTTTTTTTCGTTCTTTTATCAAACGTGGATTCGCAAATCGGATTCTTACCCTTCTTACCCTTGGCGTAAACGCCAGACACCTGCGCACACAGGTGCTGTTAAGCAGGCGCGCTCTTATCGCACCAAGGGAAACGTATTAGTGACTGGTATTAAATTATAGTCAGCCTGAGGCCCGGTAAAGCGAGATATCAGCGTAACAAGCAACATTTTGCCCCGTTCGCTGTGTCGCATCATCCCTTTTCCGCAGCCCGCAGCCCCGCCGTCCCTCGGAAAATGAACCTTCTCGATTGTCCGGAGTTTCGAAGATAATTTCATTTGGCGGAGTCCACGGTCGAGCTCGGTGCCATTCGGACTTGCCCTCTAGCTGTGTATGGACCATGACGTTGTCCTATCTGGAAAGCATTTGCGCGAAACGATTTCTCCGGTCCGCCCTGTCTCTTCGATAGTGGCGCGTTATTTTTTGATATCAACATTTTATAACGCTCGTGTATGCTCGTGTCTAATTTTCATGAGCGGCTTCACGGTAAACTTATTTAATTCAACGCAGATTGCAGGAAAATATTGGCCCCACTTCCTTTTTTTTCAAGCTTTACATCTGAAACAAATGTGCGAGATAAATGCTAGCATTCCAAGTCAAATTTGGATTACCGCGAAGCGACGTTGGAAATTCGATTTATTGCTCTTTTGAAACTTTCAATTCATCTTTGGGGAACCAGTTAACAAATAGATGGATGTAGTCCCTTTTACGATGTCAATAACGTTCACTGGAGGAAAAAGAAGCCAGGCGAGGGTCGAGTCGATTGGTAAAGGAAAAATAAGGTTCGAACCCTTATCTGCGATAAGCCTCCATTGAAAGTGGTGATGGCAACTTTCCGCTGCATCCATTACTCTGCTCTCCTGATCCCCGTGACAATATGTCAACATGAATTTCTTCAATTTCTTTCATTTCGAGCACATAATTTATATTCGCCGATTCATTTAGCAGAATTCTACAAGTATTACAAGGTATATAATTCTTGAGTTGATTGACAATTGTAATGGTCACTTTTATGTGTTAGTTGATGGTACGGTAGTTTATATTGTATGTTTGATTTTAATAATTTAATAGGCAAAAGTGGCGAATTAAACCAAATTGTAGTAATTTGTGGGAAAGTACACGAGGACACACACATACACACAGAGACATGTCGTTGTTCTTTTTCTCTGCCTTAAAAAACATCTTTCGGGTAAGAAGTTATGGGTTACGCCGTCGCAGGCAGTTGCTATGGAGACAGGGGCGTCTAAATCCGCGAAGCTTCCTCCTTATAGTGGATAGTCTAGCAGGGTGTGTTAAGCCGAGAGATTTGCGCGGGCCACACCGGTTGGTCGGTTCATTGTTTCAACACGAGCTTTCTTGTCGAGCGATCGGTACGAATTACGTCCGGCTCTGACCTTTTGCGCTACTGCCAGAGTGAAACATAGTCCACTGTTTTTGCTTCAACCACGAATTGCAGTTCCAACAGTTAAGAAAGACCGTTTCAACTTCGTCATCCTTTTATCTGATGAGTTAAGAAAACGCCCTGAGTCTTCTAATTTTCTCCAAATTTGTCCACTCGTTAAGACCATTTGAGGCATTAAAAGACGTTATTTCATCTTTATTGGACAACGAAGCGGTTTATTTTTATAAGCAATGATACTTTAGGTTTTGTTTTTTTTTTTTATTTGTTTCTTTTTTGTTGGTGTTGTATATTTATATAATGTATATTTATATAGAAAGAGTTTTGCATTTTATGCACTTAAGTTATTTTGTTTATATTTAAGCTTAAATTTTATACTAAAAGACTACTTCTTATTCGTTTACTCAAATGTTGTTTTCTAGTAAGGCTAAGTAACTAACTCCTTATACATTGCAATTGTTTGAGCATTGTTTGCAAATTATTGTCATGTCAATTTAGTAAGTTTTATATTAATGTAAATGTAACAACTGTTTGGACTTAAGTCGGATTTAAATTGGACACTTTATAAAGGTTTTTATTCCCTCAAAATAGTGCACTTTGTGAAATGAAGTTGTCTTAATTGAAAAGACTTTTGTGGTATTTCTTGAAAAATGAAACTTGTCTAGTTCATACATTGTATTCAAGGGCATTTAAATGTCCAAAATTTGAAACATTTAATGTACTAACTTTTGCTTCCAAGTAGAATACACACGAGTGCCAATTCTTTCGGGCGAATTTTGCAGTAATTGCTTTTAGTAAAATATACTGACGTCAATGGAGCTTGAAATTATAAGATGCATCATTCATTACTTAATTGTCCTTCTTAATTCTCATTTCTAATTAATAGAGAAAAAGTACACAACCACAGATCATATTATATGATAAATTATCTCAGTTAAATTTAATATTACTTCAAAATATATCAACATTATACCGACACACATTCGTCATGTCCGAATACAAAGTGACAAAATTTTATTCACTTGCCTCCAAATAACGTAATTATCCTTCATTAACATAATTAAACGATTTTTCAAGAAAACCACTTTTTTTTCTTTTTTTTTTTGAACATTGCAAAAACTGGTCCGAGGCAAATTAAGTTAAATTTCATTTTAATTAAATGAACATCCCTAAAGAAACATAATTAGTACGAATCGAATTTTCGTTATCAAAGTACCGATTCCCCGGTAATATAATTAAATTGAATCAAAACACGAAAACGAACGGTGTTATTACTCCGCATACTATTCGCAAATTGAACTGCCGAATAAAGCGTACGGAAGAAACCGGCGGGGTGGGGGGGGGGGAGTTGAGTTTAATGAACATGTATTAAAATAGGCTCCTGTCTGCGTCCGGCTATGTTTATTGTGACAATAATTACATTGCCAACCTCATCCGCTCATAAATACAGCGATTATCGGACTCACTTATTAAATTCGCGCCACACTCAATCAGTCCGACCTTCACGAATCCCTTTTCCCCGACGGTCTTCGGTTCTTCTCTTTCCGCCGCCTTTACCTCCAACTCCCCCCCTCCCCTCACCCATTCTTCGCGGCTGCGAGGCCGTTTTCTTGTTGCGGGCAGCACTGCCAATCCCAACAAGCGACTTCCTTTACGATCTTCCGATGCTAATTTCACGGGGCTCGCGGTTGTATCGCAAGTCAGCCAGAAATCCCAGAGTTTAGGGCTCCCTTCGCGGCGGCTTCATTGACGATGACGAGATGATCGCTTAATTTGGCCAACATCTGCCACGTCGCCGTTGGTTGTACATTTATGGCTCGCTTATTTTTCCTTTTCGCCTTCCACCCCCCTCTCCACCCCGACTCCTTTGTTTTCATCGTCCACCACCAACTTTGATCGTTCTTCTATCTTTCAATCCTTTCGCTCACTCGGATAATCAATTTAATCATACTCAATAATAATTTTAGCATTCTTTTTTAAATGGAAATAAATAAAATTAAGTTAGGTTGTTATAAGTCGTTAGTTAAATATACAATGAGAGAAGATTAAGAAAAATTAGTAAGATTGTTAGTAAACGAGTTAAATAGCTGTTCGAACTATTATTTGTTTAGTAATATTTGGTGTATTTTAGAGAATTTCGCAGAAAAATTATTATATCAGTTTAGTAATTGAATTACTGTTACGTAATACGTGTACTTTCTAACGAGCATATCTACATGTGTTTCGCGAGATAGTAAATTATTTTAGCGTAACAAGTGGTAACGGTGCGCTTATAAAGTGAGTAAAAGTATATGGAAAAGCTGTTTTTGATTTCGTTGAAGTTTGTAAATTTTATTTATAACGAGACAATGACTGAAAATATCCGAAAGTTAACAAAGAGAATATTGTTTACATTCGGTATAATTAAAGTTAGTAGTTAGTAGTCTCGGGGTAAAGAAATCAACTTTTTTAACGCGAAGGTCGAATGTTCGAAACTCGAATAATTTTTTAGATTCATTTATGTGATACTTGGAGAAAAATCCATTATTTTATTTACATATTATTTACTATCTTAAGTTAGTAAAATTTCACCCTTAGCGTTTACATATATGTTCATAATCAATGTTTAAATATTGTACATATTTGTTAATTTCCATAGTTATTAAAGTATGTAAAATTCGAAATTAAAAATATTTATCTTTATATGTTTCGAAGCGCAAATAATACAAATCGAAATTAATTTATTAATCTCATCCAATTAATTTATTGTATAATTGTATAATTGAAATGGGCCTAAATAATAAAATTACTTTTCTCCAATTATTTGCAATTATAATGAGTCGGAGTAAGATTTTCTGAGGCATAAATTTCGTAATTCAAAAAGTTGAATGGCATTGAGTTTCCAGTTAATTTCACTAATCCGGCTGAACTGAAAATAAAAGATGTAAATTCTATTAAGGCTAAAACGCGTAGATCCACTTGTCGCGATTTTCGGCCGGGACGCTGAACGTGTGCGAGAAGGAAAGGAAGAGCGTGGCCGGTGCGGCGCTGCTCGTGAAAGAGGCCCGCAGTTGAGCAGGGCGGACCGAGGGCGAAGGGGGGAGGGGTTTGGGGGTACAAGTGGAGAGTGGAAAGGATGAAATGAGAAGAAGTGTAATAAATTGGCGGTGAGATTATTCTCGACGTGCATTAAGACGTCAAGCGGCGGCGAGTGCCTTGAAAAGTATTGCTCCTCGACACCTTCTGCCGAGCGCTTTTCTCCCACTTCTTTCGGTGCCTCGCCGTTATGCTCGTCTTCCACATCTTCGGTCTCTTTGCCGTACATGATAAATAAGTGTTTATGCGTGGCGTTTAACACACGCTCGCCGTCGTGCCCGTGTGTACGTGCGCGCGCGCGCGTGTGTGCGCGACTCGCAGTCTTCTCTCTCCCTGTCTCTGTCCGTCTCTCAGTTCGGTCCTTCGGCATCATTCGTTTCGTTTCAAGTTATCTCTTTTGCTAAGGAGCAAGACCTAATCAACCAAGGTGTGAACGGATCCATCTGAATTCATTAAGTTTGCACGCAGCACCGCTTCGGACTCCGTTTGTCCTGTTGGAATACACGGCCGAGCTCATAAATCGCGTGGACCGTATACCGATTATGTTTCATAAAGTCGCAATTATTGCCAACTGTTTAGGATATCGAGCCGCATAGTTCACCGTAACGTATCTTCTCAGATTATACTTTAACGTGTGGAGAAATACAGCTGGACGGTAGTTGAAGATAGGCTGGATATAAGTTGGAGTACGGATGGATATGAAGCTGGATCGTCTAGCTGTTCTGATTGGACTTTTAAGTTCTTAAAATATAATCGGTCCATCTTCGCCAGCTAATGCTCTTGCGGACAAACTGTCGTTGGTGACATCTATTGGAGTAGTGGAATACTGGTTGGTTGTTCCAGCCAATATCTAGCCAATTTCAGAAGGTTGGAAATGTGCAGTTATCCAGCAGTTATCCAGCTTTATATCCAGTCATAATCCAACTTATGTCCAGTAATCTCCAGTTACCATCCAGCTGTATTTTTCCATGCAGGTCCATAGTACCATAGAAACGTCTTGTAGACTTTTATATTCCGTTGGTACACTCAGAGGAACAATGAAATGAAATTGGATAATTTTATGTGTCATTGTTGAAAAGATCTGGAATGTAACATTGTTATATTGATCTAATAGTGACAGAAGTGATTTCATAAATGAATAGCAGACAATGAATTCCAATTATCTGCATCAAAGATTATAGATAATCATTGATATTTAATATTATTATACATTACATTATAGCACGTAATATTATATACCAAAATTAATCAAATTTGTCTTAATGTTCAAGTGTTAATATCATTAAATCGTCATTTCGTCACTTTAAGTAACAGATCATGTCCATGCTCTGTATAGCAATTTATTTTCCAATAAAATAGTAAGAGTTTTTGCGTGTACACATTAAGCCGAGTATTACAACTAACCAATCCAGATTATACGATAGATCACGTTCGTTTCAGTCAGTCATAACAATTATCGATGACATATAAATGACAGCTCGTTATTTATCCGCGCCTTGGTGCGCTGTAAAGTTAAGCTGTTCGCGTTCATGTGAATAAATTCAGGAATTATATACAAACTCGTTACGACATCTAACGTGAGATGGGTCCAGTAGCTGATGTACAAATTACAATCATTACCTAACAGAATTTGACGGCTAAATAAAAGCAATCACGATCGATGACTTGGGGTATTTATGCAGAAACGAAACTAACCATAAATTTAAAAATGAATTTCGTATCACGCAGCGCGCAATCGAGCCCTTTTTCAACGGCATTATTCTTGTTTGCGGATATTTTGCATGTTTGTCATAAAATGCTTCGCACTCGGCTCCGAAATCATTTTTGAAACATGCAATTTTAACAAACAACCCGACAGCTTTGTTTTCTGCCGACGACTTTTTCTCGGTACAGCATTCGTCAAGATTTACAATAAATAAGATCTGCTTATTTGTATCGATTTACAATAAAAAAGGAATTTGCATCAAAGGTTATCATTAATTTAGAAAATCATCTAAAAGGTGACAATTTTTACAACTAAAAATGTTAGTTGAAGCATTTTTTAGTGTTTACCAAATGGTTATATATAATTTTGAATTTTCATTGTCATTCGTAATTAAAATATTTACTTTTCTAAAACGTCCTTAAATAGGTATAAAAAGTAATATATGATTAGTTTTTTTCCCCGAGTAAATCGGGAATAAAATAAACTCGTGAAGGAACGTAAACATCCTTATAACACTTTACTGTACAGTTATTAACTTTCATTGTAACGCAAACAATTCGGTGATACATAATATTATCCAAACAAAGGAGTCAATTCTTTATGATATAAATTAGTTGAAATTTAACTGGCTGACACATTTTTGAATAATGATGGTAGAAGTGTTAACGAGTCACTATCATCCCTCAGCTCTCAGCTTCCTAGCGTTGATCCGCAAGAGGCCAGGTGTTGGCCACATAATATATTACTTAACACCCACCGAAAAACCTTACGTGCAACCGCGGGGGGTCGAAACGCCGATCCATCCGGTTACGCCATCACCGTGCTCCGATCGATCCGTCCTACCTCGTTCTCGCACGAGAAGTCGTTAGTTCCATGTGAAACGCGTGATACATACAATTGCAAAATCGAACTCGATTTATTTCCTCTTACTCCGGTCTTCGCTTAATCGACCGTTCAACTTTAAGCAACATCATGTGACATTCGATTTTCTAAAAGCACAAACTTTATACCATTAAGAAGATCCGTGGACTACAATTAATTTAAAATGTTCACGTTTAGTATATTAAGAGAAATTTATTACACGGAGAGAAAAGATTATTAAAAATTACTGACATTGTTAGTAAACTGGTTATATATTTGCAAATTTTGAGAAATTACTATGTTAAGTTAGCAAAACGTATCAATTTGTTCACAATTATTCTTAGAAAGCTGACACTTTTTACTAACTTGGGATAGTAATTCTTCAACTTTTTCCAATATAAGTTTACTAGCAATGTGAGAAAAATATGACAGAGTACTATATGTTATTTTCAAACAATACAATGAATGTAAGTAGTAAAGACGATAAAAAGATTAAATCATAAGGTCTCGATGAAATTAAATTAATTGAAATTTTGATGTTCATTCTTA
This sequence comes from Leptoteleia sp. ZL-2020, assembly GCA_022817305.1. Taxonomy (NCBI): domain Eukaryota; kingdom Metazoa; phylum Arthropoda; class Insecta; order Hymenoptera; family Scelionidae; genus Leptoteleia; species Leptoteleia sp. ZL-2020. Next base: position 23,988 of record JABFPN010001085.1, read on the forward strand.
TTCAACAAAGTTTCTTGTAGCGGTATATGGATATGAAACAAATAATCGCATTGTAATTAAATGGACACAGTATGGTACCAAATGAATGGCCACATTACTGATTTCCAGCCAAAGTATCAATTCGAACGTTTTGCTGTAAATATATGCAAATGATAATTTCAATTAATTCACGATTGTGCACTCGTGGTCTAAAAGCAGCATACAATTTTAATAATTGATGGTTATTGGAGAAATCTAATTCATATAAGTTAGGAAAACGGCAAACTGGTTTGGCTTTTATGCATGACGTCGGTGGTTAAACTTTCATATTAAATTAATAACTAAGATTAACTGGTTACGTAATTCTATAAATTTTGTGACACGAGATTGACTATAGAAAAAAGGACGGGAAGAAAAATAGTTTCTATTAATACATTTCAAAAAAAACTTTCTACATAATATTGAAGATTTAATTTATAATTAAATATCCAAATTTTGAATGCTTTTTTGATTATTTTCTCGTCCATAATGTAATTATAAATATTATTTAAATTTAAACTACTTATCTACATTGCAAATAATTATAATAAAAACGTCGATTTTAAGTTTTAAATATTTATTCGCGAGCTGTCCATATTTCGTATTAATTTTCGATTTTATTTTGCGAATGCGCCGGGGATTGATCAGTCGAATTCGTGACGCTTATTAAGTGAATTTCAAAATCGAAAATGGATTTATTAATAATAACGGAGAAACTTCTTTCCATTAATTCTTTTTTTTTCAGGCACCGAACGCGCGTTATTAAATTATTAAAAAAACGTGCCGATGAAATGAAATTAGCATATAAAAATTTCGGATTTCGTATATATCAAAATGGATTATTGATTTTGTACCGTAATTTCATTTCGAGGGTAAAAAAAATAATTATATCGCGACAGTTATCCCGAGGAGACGCGGAACGAGGTGGAATTTCGTGTTCATAAAAACCAACTTGATCTTATAATTTATGAATCGCAGCTAGAAATTATACTAAACGGCATTTTACTGTCGTCGATTCTCGGCTTCGAGACTCCGTATTTTCATAATTCCAACATTAAAAGTCAATGATGCTTTCAGATTTCCATTCCCGTCTCCTTAGCATTTTATTTCATATGATCGCACCTTTGGAAACGCGTGTTTACAATGTTCCACTAGAATACAATTTCAGAAACCTCAAGCACGGCATGACCGTACAAAAGAAATCGCCCCACTGTTTACACTGGAAGCCGCAACCTTCCTCTTTTTTTTATACACATTTTCGACAGACTGAAGTGATGTAAAAAGTTTGTTCCTTTTGTGCGCACCATTTACAGCAGAATGCTCCTCATTTTCAGCCTCCAAACTGTACACGCAAATGCCGTTTGACAAATTGCAATGTATACATGAAAACAGTAATGATAATGTCACACTTTGCATTAAAAAAAAGAAAAATTGTCAAACGGCACTTCTCTCCGTGTAGAATATTAATAATCATCAATTAGTATATTCTACTCAATCAATTAAACGACTTTGTTGATAATTCAAAAATGAAATTAAACATAAATAGAATGCTCTTTCAGATCATGTATACTTATTTTCTTCTTTCCATTAAGCTATGCAGAATCTTTGCATTATCAATAATATTCGATCAACTGATACACCGATTAATGTGAATTCTATATCGGTGTGACCCAAATCATCGAGGGGATAAAAAAGTCCATTTGAATTTCATATTAGATATTTAGCGAGTCGCATCGGGCTCGGGCTTCTAGCATACTTAATAATATAAGTTTTGTGTGAAAAAAACAGATGGGGGCCCCATGCTCGCAGGGCTCGCGCGACCGCGCCGAGGAAGAAGGCAGGTCGATGAAGACGTAAAACGATTGTACGGTTTGTGTCTTGGTTCTCACACCTCGAAGTCGAAGCGGCGCTCGGTCAAAGGCCCGCGGGGGGTAAGCCACTCGGACCACGAGGCTAATTGATACGTAAGATTACGTTCTTCGTCCGTCTCTCTCATTTTTTCCCCCCCTCTTTTTATTCCTTTTTGCCTCTTTGCCTTCAACTTTACTCGAGAGCGCGGGATGATTGGTCGACCGGCCGGGGTTTCGGCACTAAATTCCTCGTCCAAGTCCCCGAGACTCACCGACACCTGGTCCTGAAAGCTGAGTAATGTCCAAGAAATATATGGAATAAATGGCTATACCTGATTTTTCGGGCAACTCCTCGCACTGTTTTCGTGTCCCTCTTATCCGGATTACAATATCTGGGTCATTGTTTGATTGAATTTTATATACTACGGACAAATCGCTTTAGTACGATCGTGATAATTTTTAAGTAGTTTGATGATGAGTTTACATATTGTAAACTCATTATAGGTATTTTTATTGAGCTATTATGAGGAATGACAAATGTATATACTTGTATAAAAAGTAACTGTAAAGTTATAACTATGCGTTGATAATCTTTGAGTTGTGAAACTTTAATCAGCAGATATTCTGTGTCAAATGATATTTTCTTGGTAGTAATATGTTTTTACATAAAGTAATGTGGATATTTCCTTTTTGAAGGAAGGTAAAACTCAAAAGTTTTGAAGTTCTGAATTTATTTGAGAATCTTTGATAAACCTTAAATATCTCTCACTCTTCTTTCCCGTATATTGTGCGATTTCAATAGTTGAAATTTTGTCAAAAGCAGTACCTAACCATTGAGTAATCTTTGGTAATTTGACTATGATTAATATTAAAATTTGACTTCACCTGTTTTTCAGTGCATTTATTCAATTGACTTGAAAGGAACCGCAACGTTAGTTGCATGCAACGCGAGAAATAGCGGGAAAGGGCATAAAACTTTATTGTTAAGAGTATTGCAAGATGATACGCCGGAGATAGCATCGGGATGGTCGTTGCAAATCAGAAGACGGGACACTTTATTTGCAACTGATGTTACGAAATACGTTACGGGGTGAGTTAGACGGTGCGCTTGACGGCGGGGTTTTGTCGCATTCCACGGTGACTAGTGATGTGGCATTGCAGTTAAGATTACGAGGAGCCGAAACTCCTGAAGAGTTCCGCAGGACGAGAGGGCACCAGAGGGCACCAGAGGGCACGCGAGGGTTCGGGGCGTGGTCGACGTGTGATTTAGCGCCGAAGGTGCGTGTCTCTATAGCCAGGCTACAATGGAAACACGACTCGCAACAGTTAAACAACAGACTCTTCGCGTTTTGGGGCGGCAGCTTTACAGCCGTTTAGTGTTTTACGGCCGTTTTATGAACGCCGCATTGCCTTTCGTGCCGAGCGAACGCGAAGGAAGACGCGCTCTCGCGAAAAGAAAAAGGAACGACAAGGATGAAACGCCGAGTGCCGAGGGATCCCCTGCATATTCCGAGTATCCGCGTCTCTTATGTCCATCTCGGGGTTTCGTGAAAGGGCCGGCTGAGAGGACATGAGGGACGACAGCAAAAACGAATAAGACAAAGGGCCGACGCAAGAAAGCGGATATAGAAGCGACGCGAACGCGAGTAGATCTCGTTTCGAGATTTATTGTTATAAGCCCGTGGCATACAGTCTCATTACTTTTTTACTGATCAATTATTTGATATGTATATTTATACTTGTATTACCAAGTTCGCTTCAATGAATATCAATTATCAGTTTCCACTTGTTCTCAGGCATTATATCGGTTCTCAATTCCACTTCGCGTTAAAAGCAGTTTCATATTTTATTAAACGTCCCGCATTGTTATCGCGCTGAGAAGCATTGTCGGTTATGGTGATTGTGTTTTTCGGCTCAATTTAAGTGTATTCTTTCAATTTTGTTGCTTTTTGGGGATTGTGTCAGGAAAGAGGTTTCTTTTACAATCTTAAACATGATGATTTTAATTGATTAGTATCGCTTTTCCACATTGTTCATTTCTATAAACTATTAATTGTAATATTAATAGCAATTTTTCTTAATGAAATAGTATTAAAATTTTAAGTATGTATACTGAACGAGAAAATATTTTCAAAATTGTGATCGTTAAACATTTATATATGTTGCAAATTGTTGGAATATTGAAATTGACTGGACGAGTAATTGCCAGAAAAATATTTTCGTTCTTCGTTCGAACCGTGAAATTCTAATCCATTAAGAAATGAAACATTTTTTAATTTGTATGATTGCTGTACTTTGGTTTTGGATCAAGTCGGAATTTCGATTATCGCGAGCAGTTCTCGCACTATCTCGGACCCGCCTCCGTCGAATGCGACTCCTCCTTATCCCTTCTACTCTATCTTACTCCCTCTGCATTGCGTTCATTTCATATCCAACTTTGTCTTTGTCCTCTGCAAGCACCTTGTTAATAAAGCGTTTTATTTTTTCAATTTAATTTCCCTGAATAGAATTTTAATTACCAGCACAATGGCACGATTTAGTACGCCTGTGAACTGCATAATTACATATTTGAATCTGGCAATGCCGACAAAAGTTGAGGCAAGTTGAAACTTATTGTGCGCATCAACAGTGACACGTTGTTTTGATTAGTATTAAATACGACCGGACTTGGGCTGATGAAATTTCAAGTTCCAAGTAAATATCTTTAATCAACATTGCCGTACATAAACTTAAATAATATTTTCCTTAATTTCGTCAAACAATGTTTTATCAACTCTTTTAAATAAACCTGAAATGATTATGTGCAACAACAGTGCAACTGTGTCTGCAAAATGAAAAATCAGTTTCAAGATTTTCCGATTACGCGAGGAATTGCTGATATTTTTGCACGCACCCGACGCTATTGATCAAATTAATAAATCGAACAGTTTTTCTGTTAATAGATACATTCAATTATCCGGGACTCAAGATGTTATTAAAAGATCTGACGTTCTTGTCGAGGCCGGGGATATTAATTTCTATGCATTTTTCTTGCGTTAACTGTGAGCGATACACTGGTCAGAGACTAATTTCTGCACGGCCGCGTTATTATTTCTTTTCTTTGGCTCGAGTTTTTATCCCACATTCAGAGGCGAAGGGATCGCGGGGAGAATGTAACAGCGGCACGAATCCACGCCTACCCATAACGATATTTTAATTAAACCGAGACGTGGGTATAAGGCCACGGAGAAATTCAATCTCAAGATAATAAATGATCGTGGTCCAACACCTTCCTGACTGTTGACGAGCCGACACAGCGAGCTTAAAGAGTTCACACCTTTCTACATAGCTTAACATTCGGGTACTCGATACGCTCAGCTAACAACAACCTATCCAATTAATACGCGCGATGTCTGCATATTTCCATTGCACTGCTCTCTCAATTTGCGAACTCTCACAAGCACGCCTTATTCTATATGCACGATGAAAAGTAAAACGTGACAATTTTCAACGTTATGAAATTTTAAAAATTATGGAAGCTATGGCTGGATGCTTTATGCTAAATTTCACGTAAATCAACCATAGATTGTATTGTGTTAAAAACATGCTGATATGCGTGAAACTGTACGTTGAAATGCTTGCAACATGGTACGTTGTGATAATCAAACTTATCATTATAACGTAACTATTTACTGTGTACGCAATTGAATACTCCAAGGCACGTGAGGTGCGGTAGCCGTGAGGTTAGCGTGAAATGTCAATTTTGTAAAATGAAGATCGAATCTCGGGGACCAATTATTTTAAATTACACCGGGAGAAAGCGGGCATAGTTATTACTACTCAACTTGGTTTGATTAGAATTTCAGTAGTTTTAAGATATAGTAATTGCGTTTAATGTGACCGGAGATTTAAATGATGAAATAGTCTGATTAACTATCGTCTATGGTTACTCTGTAAGGATATTAGAAAAGCTTGTTTTTACGTCTGAACAATATAATTTAAGTGTTAAAAGAGGAAGCATCACGAGCAATTATTTTGCCCACCTTTTGTTTTATACTTTTATGTTACATAATATTTACTTTTGCATCAACTGTTTGTGAAAGTAAGTATTCAATATAACAAAGTTAAGTAACAAGTAATGAAATAAATAGTGAAACACTTCCACAGTCTACCATCTATTTTCTATATAAAATAGTTATAATTATTTAATGTTGCACTTTAATATATTTATAATATTTGTAAGGAAATATTAATATTAATGATCTATATAAAAATGCCGTTCTGGTCACAATTTTAATAATAATATACGTTCTTTCTTTTTTTCTCCAGCGCATCAGAATTTATTTTTAATTTAGAAATTAAAATTTATCCGTTAGTCTTTTATTTGGAAATGTAATGAATTTTATAACACACGGAATCGAAACATTAAGTATAATGTGCAAATAACATTGTGACATTAACTGTTAACGTTAATTACGGTTATTGAAATGTCGGGTATTTCTTTATAACTTAAAAGGTTTGTCGGGAGAAAGTGCGAAACTCCGCCCCTTTTCCTAGCGTCTTCTCCCTTGTTTTCTCCAGTTAACGATTGCCATCTCGTAGTAGCCCCGTAAAGTTGTTACTCATTACGTATCGGATTCAGTGCGTTGTTTACGCGCGCACGTGGTTTATATTTTCAAATCAAGTGAAACGCGATATCGTCGGTTGATTATTTAAGAAGAAAACGGCGCGTTATCGCGATTTCAAATAGAATTTTCATTTATATATTCTATTATCGGGCATGATTTATTTAATACTTTTATTCCCATTTAGTAAACGCTGCTGAGTTTTCGAATGCCTATAAATCAATGAGATTAATGTGTTTTTTTTTTCTATTACAACCAAATCCACTGATTTTAATCGTAGAGAAATAATCAAGAGCCAATTATATATTTTTAGGTGCATGCATATTCATATGTAAATTTATATTCCACGCGTTTGTAATTGAAATTTTTTTTTGCCTGTCACAGATAACTTAGCACGGTTTTATTCATAATATCGAATATTTTTTGTTGAAATTGGAATGACTGAAGCTTGTAAACAAGCGATAGGAAATTAATTATTCAACAAAAATTTTCTTTCTAATTTAAATAACAAAAAAAAAATTATAACAATTTCACGTACTTCGATTACAGTATTTGTAAAAGTTTCTTCTTTTTTTCGTATAAAACGTCCAGCTGATTAATTTATAAACTTTTTATTTCCTTACTATTATTGGAGTAAAAAATGACCCATGAGAAACAACGGAGTTGAAAGTTTGAAAGAAGATTTCCTGTTGTAATGAAGTTATATAGCAGTATAATACACGGCATCACCTTAGAACTCTATTTTTCGGATGACTAGGCTAAACATCCATTTCTTTTGATATTAATCGTAACGAAAACACCACTGACCGCTCAATTTTAATCGCACCGTGAAACAACGCCCACAAAAATGATCGAGTTTCGTATCAAAAGTCCGGAGTGAAAAGTCATCGGCAATATTAAATTAACGCGTCTACACTAATTAAAAAAATAAACACCTCGCAACAACGCCGATCAACAATATTAACATATTAATTGTTCGGCCTTTGCGCTGACAATTTGATATGGTTATTTAAGCTTTGCGCCGTGTTTCCGTCACGATAATAAGATAAGAGAATCGTGTACAAAATGCTTGCAAACTTAATCAATTTTTGTACAATTCTTTCCTGCGTTTATTACACTTCATTGCTGAAGTTATATATTTGTTGTTAAATTTAAAAACAAGATATTAATATTGTAGTTCAATTATATTCTAGAACGCTGCTGGAGTGGAGCTGCAATAGTCAGGTTCATTATCTGGATGGGTGACTGTCAGCGGCTCATGATGTTTCATTCGCTCGATACGTAAGTAGAAAACAATGTTACATTCAACCAAATTTATCTTGTGCATCAGAAATATCCCCGTTTTATTACAAATTTTCGTACGTTCCGTTGCGAGGAAACGAATTATCATACCTTAAATCCTCGGTAAGTGATTTACTATTCATTATAGTGAAAGCAGCCACAAAAGTGACGTTTTTAATATCCCTCAACAGAACAAATTTTTTTCTTCGACAATGAACACGCGATGCGTTTAAATCGGCGATTGCGCCTTAGTTGAAATATAGTTATGCGAAATATTGTTTCGCAAACGAAAAGGAGTGTGCCGCGCATCTGGTTTTCTTTTTTTTTGCGAAATAAATATCTATTAAGAGCGGTACAAGCGTTGGAAACAATTGACCGTCAAATTGAACAGTTTCGTAACGGATAATAAGTGGCAATAATCGCGGCGGGCCACCGGTCATTTGAACGCCGAGACCCACTGAGACACGGCTGTATAGCGTTGAAACGAATAAGCGAGCATCGGTAATGAGAGCCTTATTAGAACACCCCGCCGATAGAATTATCCCCGGATGGACGAAATTCGAACTGGCTGCCGTGAGCGCTCGCCGTAATGTCTTAGAGGCACGCGAATCTCTCATGCGCTTTTCAACGAATCCTTTTTTCGCCGGTCAACGTAATTTTCCAGGCTCGTGCCGGTCAAATTTTCAGGCACAATTATATTCTAACCCCCCCACCCCAATAGTTCGTATTTGCAATATTCGCAATGGAAAAAATATTTAACAAATCACTATTTATATCGTGAAAAAATTACCTTCTTATAATACATGGTACACTGAGAAAAATGAAATAGTATATTTATCAATAAATTCTGGGGTATTGAACCTATACGTACTCTGTAGGTGTAACTGTAATAATTTATAAAGACTAAGACTATGTAATGCATACAGTTCTATAAACATAGAATACTATACAATGTGTATAGAAAAAATTCCCAAAAATTATAAGTGATACACATACAAAGAACGCATAGGTTCAGTATTCCAGGATTTATTGCTAAATATGCTATTTATTTTTCTCGGTGTACAATATATTATTTTATTATAATATACCATATTAGATGTGGTACACTGAGAGAAAAAGATATTAATTTTTAATAAAAAGTTTACTAGTTTGGCATTATACTTGCAGAATATCATTATATGGCAAACTAAATTATAATAATTTATTAAATCAGTTTATTAAAAATTGTAATTCCATATAGTGTTGACAAAACACGTAATAAACAGTTTGTCAACAATTAAAATTCAGTTTATTAAAATTTGAAATCCCTTGGTCTCTAATTTTTAATATTCTTTTTTCTCCGTGTACAATTTATAAAATGGATTTTGATAAAAAAAATATCAAGGAATAGTACACTGAAAAAAATAGTATGGAAAATCCAGCCATACTTGTAGGGTAATAAATGTTTTATTACAACAACTTGATAATTTATTTAATTTATATTTTAAAGTATGGGTGATTCAACCATAGTTATTTAAATATAGTAATAAAACAAAATATTTAATACATGAATTCCCTATATATGCATGAGGAAAATGTATTCCACTGAATGCGCGTCTGATAGAAACGCTGCCTTAAATTAGGTTAGGTTAGGTAAACTGTCATGTGTCAAATGTTGGTACATTTTATTTATACTACTCTGGGAGA
>JABFPN010001086.1:0-33381 GCA_022817305.1 Leptoteleia sp. ZL-2020
AAAACTATATGGAATAACAATTTTTAATAAACTGTTTTAATAAATTTTCATAATTTAGTTTGCCATATAATGATATTCTGCAAGTATAATGCCAAACTAGTAAACTTTTTATAAAAATTAATATTTTTTCTCTCAGTGTATTGCTAAATCAACCAAACATTTTTTTATAATTAAACACTATTGGCGGGACTAAATTCTTTTTGCTGATTTGACCATAGTGTTTACTTGTATTTATACTAACTAAATTTTCTAGCTGCATTGACCAAATTTTTACTTGTAATAGCCGAAAATTATTTTCCGTGCACGTAGCGTATCCGGGGAATTTGGACAAGAGCCACAATTGAGCCGAGTGCGGCAAACACTGTGGCATAATCAGTTGCTAGGAGAATAAAATTTGATAAATCTTTGTCATAGGTTCAGGTATTGTGGGCAGACATATTTTTTTGTGGCATTGAAAATCTTCCTCTTGAAAATGCATATAATTTAAAAAAAAAATAATAACTGACTAAACTAACACCATGGCAAGGATAAAACTTGCCAAAGGTGTTGCTACCGATACAGGAACGTCTTTTTTCTGATGTCAATAATCGACAAGTTTCTTTGCTTTAAAAATATATTAATTTTTATTGAAAGACGGACATACATCTGAAATACAGTAATTTTTTCTGTCATATTTTTCTCAAAGTATCCGTTAAAGAAGTACACAACGTTATTCCAACGTTAATCCGATTGTATTTTTCTGCATGGGTAACCGCACCCACTTAAAGATATTACAAATTTTCCCCCAACGATCGCGATGGTTTAATATACCCTTTTGACTCCACTCAGTGTCGGTAATATCCATGGAAAGAAGGTAAATAAATTACCCCACCGGTACCTGCATGAAAATCAGTTGACTTACTACAAAAATGGTCGTTACAATAACAGTTGTATTACGTGACGTAGCGTGCACAAAGATCGGAGTACGCCATTAGAAGCGTAAAAATGTGCACGAAGCCCGTTCGGCTTAAAAGCCACGCAATTACAAAACCGTGCGGCAACAAAGGCGCCTTTCCTCCGATCGCAATTCGCGACGGATCGCGCGGAATCGATACCGCGCTGAGACTCTCGTCACTGCGATCCCACACGGCGTAATCAAAGTCGTCGCGACGAATCACGCCTTCCCGTTCGTTACCCTGGTACATAGTAGGAAAAAAAAAACTAACGTTACCCCGCGACAATGCGTGCTTCTGTCTCGTTGACGAGATCCGTCTCATTACCCGGCTCATAATGGGGATCGATGCGTATTGGCGTAATTAAAAAGTGAATCGCGCTTTTCGTGCCGGCAGTGCCGCGGCTCATTTTCCTTTCTTCTGGCACGCGAGACGCGGACTTCCGTCGAGTTCTTCTTTCGCCCTCTTATCAGCGATCTTGGCGAGGTCGCCACAATAAACTGATATCAGCCGCGGCGTCGAACTTCGATGCCGACAGCACCCCCCCTCCCCGGCCCCGTCCGCTCCCTGCATTATGGCGCGTCCGTTTGTTCGCATTGAGCGGGCGAAACAATGCGCCGATGTTGCTGGCGTTTTGTTGCCGGCAAGACGCGCATTGCACGCGTGGATTATTCCCGGCACGTGAATGCGCCCCACGCGAGCGCGATCGATCCCCGCTTCGTTTCCGTCGTTTTTAACGCACGCCAATGCGCCGGCGGATGCCTCGTTTCGTGATGCAAATGTCTTTATTACTAATGAATGCGCTGCCGGGACCCGGCCCGCGATAAGGGTCGAAGAATTGTCAGCCGTTTTTCACGTGCGCTCATTTTGCTATCGCGGTGAAGGAACAATAACTCACATGCGACCGAATGCTCGATTATGCACCGTAATTATTGCTGACTACGTATCGTGTCCGAAATATTCCCGAGTACGCTCTTTCCCTCGGATTCAATGGCTCAGGGATTTTCCCGTCGGGTTCGACGGCAAAGAAGACATTACCGGAATGAAATTCACATTGCTGCGGTTGGGTTCTTTATTTATCGGAATGGAGTTTTTCTTTTCAAATGAATGCTACGCATTCGCCCAGAAAGACTAAAAAATTGTAATTCGTTTATATTCGATTCTATTAAACCGGTAACATGAGACCCCCGACAATTTTAGTCCTGGAGTTAAGGTAGATATTAGGTTGATTCCTAAATGTCAGATTTTGACGATATTTCTCGAAAACAGTAATTTAATATTTGTCTTTAATTTGACAAAGTTTCATGAAGCTAAACTAGCTAGAAGCTGAGATATTTTTATTTCAAATTTCATCTAATTATGTGCAAGGTGTAGAACACTTTTCTTTCAAGAGAAGATATACATAAACGACCGTATATGAAATAAGAAAAAACAATTATTAAAACATATACGAACCTGAAATTATTAAAAGATATATGAACCTATACCCTATCTATAATCTACCTATACTCTATCAGTAATTATCCAATGCTGGTCTTGCATTGAGCAATTTTTTTAAATCACCATTACTGACGCAAGTTTGGGTCTATTTTAACGTTGATATTCTTCCTGGCATGTCTTACATCAGATTATGTTCTGTCTTTTTTGACAACCTAATTCGATTCAGTACGGTCCCGTATCTGTTTACCAAAGGCTAACAGTACTGGACCAAAATCAGGCCCATAAAACCATTCTAGCAATTGCCTAGAGGGAATGCTCTTTGGCTCTTATATTTAAGCTTGATTCTGTACAATCATTTCTTTAGGATCCTCACGTTGTTGATTTTCCACACTTCTAATGTCTTTGAAAAACCTACAACTTTTGCTATCGCTACGATAGACAAAATGATATTGCTGCAGCCATCTGTTGAAACTTATATAAACCTTGAAAATAATCCAGTATAATAATTTAAACTACCTTAAAAAGACACGTACATATATGCGTGTAGAATTGGCAAAAAAGGGGGAGAAGTTTGCATGAACGTTACGAAGAACGCTGCTATTTACTCGATAAAGCATCTGTGTTTGTATTGCGTCATAAACTAAGGAACGCGAGGGGAAGATAAAAAAGGCGCCTCGAACGTGAATTGCGAATAATCTTTTCCTCCCGGTATTTGCAGCGCGTCGACCGGCTCGCGGTTGCGAAAATCACGATAATACATAAAATGATAAAAGTTATCTGCCACCAGGACACCTGTTCCCTTAACGCAAAGGCGTCGACGAATAATTGCGCGGCGAAAGAGTGAATTCGCGTGCGACCAGCCAAATTCAAGGTGTCGGAAGGGGGGAAAAAAAAGAAAAGAAGAAAAGGGAAACCAGCGAACTAGGCAAGCGGCCAGGAACGAAGCCTGTCCGAATTAGATGAAGAAACGTGGCGACTCCGGCGGTTGCTCGCGTGAGCAATAAAGAATCGAGCAGTCCCCGGGAGAGAGTCGCGGTAGCGAAACGACGTAATTCCCCCCCGGCAGTAATTCGTGGCTTCGCGTTCCTCCGTTGCCCTCCCTGTCCCCGTCACGCTCAACCCTTTGCTGCCACGCTCCCGGCCCCGCCAGCCCCTGCCTCGATTTATAGATGCTTCGAAGTCCGCCACATAAGTTGTAACCGGACACGGCAAGAACACACCAAGATACGTAATATGGCAACGGAATTGCTTTGCATACCATTTCGCGCAATCGCGAGATCTTAATATCTACTGCAATTCAAAACGTTTCGTCCTGGTCCCGAAACTCCCCTCGCCCTCCGCCAACTTAGCCCTACAACTATATCGCGTCCAATCTGTAATACGCCGCTCGCCCGCTCGCGATAACATCTCTTTCTTTCGTTCACTTTAAATATGAGAATTGTAATTTTAATTACACGACCGAGAGTCGTGTACTTTTTATTAATAGGAATTGTAACTGATTTTGGAATGATCCTTAATTGTCAATTTATACGCTTGAATAAACATTTATTTTGCCATAAATCTTGAAGCCTACACAGCTGCCTTACTAACTGAACTTTTATATGAATTCTTTTTGTTTTTGTTTTTTTTTTGTCAACGCGAATGTAAGATGAATTAAAATATTTTAATTAAAATGGATTAAACGTTTGTATATTTGTATAATGAACTTTTTACTGGGCAGTACATCGTTTTGTTACAGAACAAAATTTATTATTCAATAATATACTGATTTTCGTGATGAACTTGCACGAATTGATTTTTATTTACATGTACAGCAAACTGTGTAATTTGATGAACTCTCTTTTTCTGTATTATATTGTAGTAATTAATAAACATACGTGGAAGCAACTAAATTTTTCTTTTTTCTTTTTTTTTGGTCGTATTCGTTTTATGAACGTGAAATCAAAAGTTGTCAATATAATTTGCTGTGAGTTTCGTAGACCGCAAAAAAAATCATTTTGTGTATATGTATATATAAAATGAATTCGTTTGTTGATATTTTTAATAGTATATAATCAGACTTTAACATAAAATAAACAAAACGAGGAATGTTTATTAATTGACTCTATGCCCATAGTAAAAACATTCTACTACGAAATAACCCGCGGATTTCAATTATATTTGATTACGAAGCTAAAATAAATTAATAACTTTTTCGTTTGGATATTAAAATAAAACGGAAAGACAATAAATTAAAAAAAAATTCCTCCGAAAATTAATCAATATTTAAAAAATTTCACTCTATAATTAACGTTCGTTGAAAAATAGCCAATTTCCGCGAACACGCGAATAAATTCCTTTTATTTATACACACGCATTCCTACTAATTAAATTTTTCATTGCAACTTTTGTCAGCAACTAATAACGTCCAAAATTCATCCCACACATTCGTCGTTTTTTTTTTTTAAATCATTAATTAATATCAGATAAACTGGAATACCATCGTCAACGGGAAAAATTGCGCGAACAAAAAGAAATTATTTATGTCTGAGAAACGTCCCTCATTTTTCCATCGCAAATATTCCGTGGCGTCATTAAAAATTCAAATCATCCCCAACAAAGGTGCATAATTTTGCAAAAACCTCGTCGCCAAAAATAAGAAGCGAGCGTAAAAAAAAGCAATAAAAAAAAAGGAAACCCGGCACTGGGGAATTATCGTACGCGCACGATGCGCGTACGATAATTGCGGCGCCATCGTGGTTACGTGCCCACGTTCGAAGTTCATCTATGAATGTGCTATGCCGCTTGAAGTGACATCCTCATGGCATGTCGTTAACGTGGCATGCGCCGGCGAAAAATTTGAAATAAAACTGGACGATATTTACGAAGCGCCCTCTTTAGCGGGATTTTAGCTCGGATAACCCTCGACGTCGACTCTTAACCCGTTTCGAGGCTCGCGAATGAGGCGAAGGAGCGGCAGCGCGAACCTCGCCGTCGAGATGGGGCGGTCGGGGCAGGGGGGAGGGGGGGATGACGGAATACTCTCGAAGTAATGAAGTGGACGCTTTGAAGCGAGTGGTCGAAGATTCGCCGTGCCGTGCGCCCTCACCGCGTTTGATCTTCCTTTTTTCTCTCCTCCTTCTTTTTTTTTTTCCTTTTTTTCTTCCCCCGGTTTTAAATAAAACGTATCTCTCGTCTCGCGGCGTCTTTCTCGCGTTCCTCGGACGGTCGTCCGTCCTTGTTCCGCCGTCTCGTTTTCCCTAATCAGTTTGTCCCACTGCGCCTGTGCATTGAGGCGTTTATGTCGAGAGACCGCACGATGATAATTAGCACCTATATAAGGAGGCTGAAACACGAAACCCCTAGAGTTCGCCGTGCTGACTTCTCTAGGACACTACAAGCTTACCCTATCCTGCCGCGAGTGGCGCGCGCCGAATAAAAAGCCACTCTCGCTCGTGCTCTCTCTTTATCTTTAGCGGCGCATTTGTCGCCCCCGGAAGTGACTTATTTTGTCAACGAAAAATATCTCATTTCTCTCTATATTGTTCGCTGCCAGCACTTGCCGCTGGTACATGTTTACGCTCGGACTTGCAGGCGAAGTATTTTTTTTTGTTTCTTCTTCTTTTTCTTCTTCTTCTTCTTCTTCTTCTTCTTCTATCCCTTTTCTCTTCTTCCACTGCATTTTGAAGAAATAGTTAATCATTTTTCTGTCGTTCTTTTTAATCGTTGCTTTGTGTTGATTCAGTATAGACGTATGATTGCTAACAAAGTTTCACTTTGAAATTGCGTGCTACTTATGCGTGTAGTCTTTTACATTCATGAGGTATACTTTTTTTTTTATAAATAATTCGCCGAGCTTTATAATTTCGCTGAAAAATTTCGTATCTTTCTAATGCACTCTTTCTCGTGCATTTTTTGCTCGAGCTTTCTCATGTTAATACTTTTGAAAATTTCTATAATTCGGTTATTTTTTCGTTATTCTTCTTCTTTTTTTTTTAAACTCAATGAGTTATAAGCGTGGAATCGTTTCATTTCCCATTTTTATAAAATACTAATTTATTACTTTGAAAGGTAATATTAGCAAAATGTACGAGGAACTAATGCTAAATGAACATTAATCAGGTTCCAACAAAATCATCTTACAGCAATTAATTTACTTATAACAGATTACCTCCGACAGAATTTATCTCGCTGTGAAATAAGAAAAGCGTCGCAATATTATTAAAAAATATATATATATAAGGAGGATTGCGCCTTAATCCACATTACTTCAAGATCTCATAACCGTACAATTTTTCGAAAATTTACAACGCTATTCAAGTTTCCCGGCTAATTGTAAATTATAACTTTAACAACATTTTTGCCGAGTGAGCTTTGCTATTCAATTTGCCCCGCCTTTGTTCTTTAATATTATATACAGTTAATTTCTGTGTTTCGTACAACTTGGAATAACTCTGTTTATAATAAAGTGTCTACCTATCAATTCACTGCTTGACTCTTTCTTTACGCTATCCCTCGGTCTTTCGCTCTGTACCCCAGCCAGCGTCCGCCGTTGAGAAGCAGTTGTCTGCAATCTCTGGCTAAATTGGCAATCAACGAGGTATTATTTTCCTGTTACTTCTTGCCGACGAAATAAAAAAAAAGGGAAAAATAAAAAGAAGTAAAAAGAAAATAAATAAAGTAGGTCTGCGCAGTGTTGTAGAAGGAAGAAGCGCCATGAACCCCACCAAGCCCAAGAACGAGTGAGTGTTTTCGATAGCTTTACCCCCTCCCGCCCCCCTCTCCATCCCTAAAGAATATACGACGCGTAAAGTAAAAGATCTCCCACAAACCATTAACCTTTACAAATAATAATAATAACGAACAAGAAATGAGAAAAGTGAGAAAAGTATAACAATTTTGTTTATTCCAAAATTTGAATTTCATATTCTAAGAGTAAACTTGAATTAACTTTTGCACTCTCAACCCAACATTAATTGGAATCAAATATTGGAACATTGAAACAAAAATTTAATTCAATTGCAACAATTATATTGCAATAACTATGTTTTATTTAGTGGAAAAGTTTCCGTGCCACATTGACATCAACCTAATGCCTGTGAAACAAAATTTGCCCAAAACGATAGAATACTGCAGATTTCTGAAACATAGAAGAAAAACAGAAGTAAATATCATTTTAAATACTCGTGATTCCATGATAATCTAATTGAAACAGCAGAAGAATACGATAAATAAAAATGAAATAAACGCATGATTCATGTCATGATTACAGCGGGCTGTTGCATCGTCGGGCATTGGCCGGACAAGCTAAAACCGAGCGAAAACCATAAAACAGCGTCGTAAAAAAATGCGACGCATAGTTTAAAACTGTGTACAAAGTGTTAAAAGTAATCGTTTAAACGCAACCCTTGTCATTGGGATTCAATTAAAAGCTGCGGCCGGTTTTCATCGCGGGCGCGCATAATTTTACATCCAATTCATTACGACGGAAACGCCGCACTCTCTCCCGATTGTACAAATTGTGTCAAAACTAACGAGTCCCGTTGGAAGGGCTAATTACTTTTTCGAATGAGCGGGAAAAAATGATTGGAAAAAGCGACGACGACTTGCACTGCGAGAATCGATTTAAACGACGGCTCGGCCGCCGCGAGGTGGGTGTGGATGGGAGCAGGGGGGGTTGGTATGGGAAGAGGGAGCTGGGGGAGAGAGGGGGAGGGAGTAGGAAGGGGACGGGCGAAGAAATCGACAGGGCGATTTGATTAATTAGCGCGCGCTGTCGTGCGCCGATATATATTTGTTAAGAAGATAAAAAGCGCTTAATTAAGCGAAATCAATTGTCGCGCGCAATATATCGGGGGGACAGCGAAATAACCAATAAGCCGCGGTGGAAAAACATTTGTAACACCTGAAGTGGCGGCCCCGGCGGTTTGAAAACTAAAGCCCCGGGGTTTTGAATTATGCGATTAATTTGGCCATTTTTGCGAATCGTTTTTCGCCGGCGGCCCCAGCCCCCTTGCCCCGCGCCGGCCGAAATTTCGGCTAATTCGCACGCTTTAATCGTTCACTCATTTGACGCGGCGCATGAAAAACGACGGCCGATAAATTTTGACAGTATTCTGTCCATTGCATTGCAATAATACCGGACCATATATTAGGAGGGCCGTGGAACGGGGATGTCACCGGACGGCCGGACACGGAGCGGCCTGGCCGAAGCGGGCTTTCGTATAGTTTGCACGGTAACATATTACGAATTAATACCAACTGCTCCGGTGAAATATTACTGCAAAACACTGACCGTTATTTCACTCGGCGAACAAATTGTTGCGTTTGAAATTTCTTTCGAATTTATATTGTCGCGCCGCGGGGGCGGCGCGGGGGGCAGGCCGCCCCGGCGATATCGCGCCGATTTTCATTATTCGTTAATTCGAGGCCCGAGTAATTTACGGCTCGAATTATTGCTCATTTTGGGCGCCTTTTTAATTATTAAAAACGTCATTTCAACATTGCCGTTGTATTTATTATAATCCGCGTCGCGTCGCACCGATCGGCCGCAACATCATTCAAGCACGCGAAATCGTCATCCCCGCGATTCGTGTTTCATTTCCCTCGCCTGTTACCCTTTTCCCCCCTTTCCTCTTTTTTGTTCCGCTTCTTCTTTTTTTACATCCCGGCCGAATAGATTTGGAGTTTAATAATTTAAATTGTAATTTATTATTGTTGCGCGGGCGCTTCGATTTTCATTAGTCGCGAATTTTAACGCCGCCGTAATTTATTCGGCAAAATTATTGCTTATTTTAGCAATTACGTTACGGCCGACTCTTTTTTTGCGTCAGCGGGGCGCTGCTTTTTTAATTTCCAGCCCCGGTCTGACATCGAGTATTCTTTTTTAATTAACGAAATTACAGCATTCATTTGTTAATTGATTCAATTACGTCCGTGGAACGTATACTTTGAATTTATTTTTGAATCGGCTGTAATTCGCGGGGCCATACTTTTTTAATTAATGCCACTAATGGATCAATGCAACATTTAGCCCCACTTTTCGAGTGGACGAGGGGGGGAGAGGGAGTTTCGACCGTCGAGCTAATTGTTGGCTCCCCCCCTTCCCCCTTGGTAAACGCAACGCCATGGCCCGATATTGGCTTTCTTACCGAAGGAACAACGAAATATAATAAACATCGGCCCTAACCGGCGACCCGGATATCAAACAATCGATGGCTTTGCTTTTCCGCATTTACTTAACTTATTCATTAAAATCGACTCCGCGACCAAGAACTCGGCTAACGGCTATTTCTGCGATCGCGCCAGCTTCTTTCTGAATTATTCTCGAGCCGCGCTTGATAGGTCAGTGGAGCAAATCGCCCTTTTAAACGATCCCGCAATTCAAATTTAATTCATCGCCGCTATCACTTTTCACGCTCGCGCGTACTTGAATGCGCGCGCGCGCGCGCGCCAAAGTCGTTACCCTTTGCCGCGCCCGACATAATTGTGGACTAAATTATTATTAATTATTGTTATTGTTGTTATTATTATTGTCACTATCGCGATCGCGTCCGACCGAATCACACCCGGTTTAATTAGTTACACGCAAAATAAACCTACCCGCCTGTCATTGGCAATTAATGTGCAGTCCTCCATTATGTTTGGTGGCTTTCGCAGTGCAAAAGTCCCGCTACCTTGAAATCAAAATTCCTCCCGTTTTTATCGAGGTTTGTTACAACATTTTTTCGAAAATTGTAACTAATTTTTCGTAAAAATTCTTCCCCAGCAGTGAATTCACTATTTATTACTGCTTTGTCATTAATTTGTGCTAACGCGGATAAACTGGGATTTTATGCAGAGACCGTCGTGGGCAAGGATTTGCAACGATACAAATCGCAAATAAATACTCGTTGTTTTTTCATTATTTTTCCCACGAATATATAATTTATTTTTTCGTCGACAGATGTCTTTCGTCAGTGCATAACGAGATCTTTTGTGGACTTTAAAATAACAACGTCTGATGGCGAAAAGGTAAATTATATATTCTCGGAGAAAACAATAAAGTAATTTTGAATGTACCCAGGCTGAGAGACAAATGCTGGCACAAATTAAAGATTACCGGTGAAGCTGTGATATAGTTTACTCTTTGAAAATTGCATGCATTTATTTTTATCAAAATCTTCTTAGTTTTAATAACACATTATCGAGAGATCCGGAAAAAGTCGACAATAAATTTTCAGGGAAAAAAGCAAATGACAAGTTCGCCGATAATTTTTGTAATTTATGCCGGCATTGTACTCTTAATGCAATAAAGAAACTGTATTAATATATTTTTCAATATTTTGCACAAAAGCGTGACTCTGTGTTTAATTAAAATAAGCGTGAACATTGCCGTAAATTATACAATTGCATTCTTCGTGAAATGCATTTCAATTAAAAGTTTGTTCCGAAATATTTAGTCGGCAAAATGTGGGACCAAAAACTGCGCATCTTAAGGCAACATAAGTGGAATTAATGCCAGGGATTCGACGCGGCTTTACCATGAAATTTGTTCGGGAGCACGAACCTCGTTCTTTCACAGCGGCAAGCCATCGGGATGCGACAAAAAATCGCGATTAAAATTGACGAAGACAATCATTTACGTAGTGCTACTGCTCAAGAAAAGTGTATTCTATTTTAATCGAAATCAAATGATATGATTTGTCCTCATTGGTCCAAAGTTGCTGTTCAAAAAATAAACAAAAAAAAAAACCATAAAAATTGAACGACCATCCAAATGATCAATACCCAATTTGATTACTGGATACCAATAATCAAACGCATTTTCGGTAGGGACGAAAATTTCTTTTCAACGCTGCACGATAAAAGAGTGAAATTACGCCGAGTTTGCAGAGGCAACGTTGGAAAGAGCAGAAATGATTAAATCGCGGGCGTTTTAATTGCCGTGGACGTTTAGTTTGGCGCCAAAAATAATGGAGCGACGCCGAAAAATGGAAACGAACAAAGGAGAGTGCGAAAGAAAGGAAGAAACGGGAAATAGAAAGAAGAAGAAAGGAAATAAATAAAGGCAATGTTCCGTGTATGATGGGACGTAGCTTTATCGCGCCGGTTCTTTGCGTACTTTTACCTTTGCCGTCAAATAAAATTGATGTCCGTGCTTAGACCGCATAAATCGATAAACAGGCAGCACTTTTGGGAGTTTCCCTCGTTAAACGCGGCGCAAGCCACTTTGCTCCACTTCCTCGTCGACTTTTTTTTTCCTCCCCCCCTTCTCTCGCATTCCCAATCGTTTCTTCTCCGTCGCACCGATTCGTTCTAAATATTACAGGGCATTTGCTCGCACAAAAGAGCTCGCTTTGGGTCGCGACAAAAAAAAAAAGGAGCCCCGGCACCGATTAATAAGTCGCCGCCGATTCATCAGCGGTGCAAATTTGACGCGCGCCGTCGTTAGATTAATTAAATGAAAATTGAATGTTAGTTACGCGGCTGCTATTCGGAGATTCAATTTTATTGCGATGATGCTGCGACATTTGCGATTAATCGGCCGGTTAACTGGACGGCCGCGTTATCAATTCGCGTCAATTGCGCTAAGCAGCCGAGATTGATGGTATCTTCAGATGCAATTTTGATCCGCACTGTCCGAATTCGTTTTGGTCTTAATTGCGAGTTTATTTGCGAAATGGCACCGTCATTTTTTCCATCCACCGCTTTATTACGTTCGATTAAAATATCCGATAAGATTCAATAATGCATTGGATTACATTCGCAGATAAGTGGTCGAAAAGTCCTTTATTAATTAGATTCCTTATCGCTTATTTATGTCATTTATATCACAATTAAAATCTCATCGGCCTCTTCTGGCTATGCTAAAAATTGTCAACTTTCACTATTTTCTCTCGCTCTTCCTCCCTCTCTATCTCTCTCCCCATTTTTTATGATGCAAAATCTATAATTGAAATCGAATTATCAATATCACTATTTCTGTACAAATCAGTGTCACGCAACTTCGCCGTCGTTTCATTTAAACAATTCGATTGGCGATCAAATTTCAAGTTGTATTAAATTTAGTATTCATTTTTATGGGCGCGGCAAAAACGAGAAAAATTACGATTAAACTGCGTTTGTATATTTATATAATAATTTGGAACGACTGCGGATGGAAAAAAAAGGGAATTTACATAAACCAGCAATAGCGGCTTCGTTCTATAAATAAACATTTGAATAACTTAGCGCATAATCAGCTCGTTTCGTTGCATTTTGAGTAGTGGGCGTGACAAATTAAATATAAATTTATAAGGCACGCGGCGGTATTCGCTTTTTTCTTTGTCCCAAGTATATATTTAATAATAGATATCTAGAATAATTTAAGTTTGCGTGGCATTTATTTAAATAATGTGCTGTTTTTTTTGTTCAGACAAGTGACGGTTTATAATTCAAAACTAACGGCTCGATTAAATACCATTAAGCGTCTAAGTGGCGATTTTGTTGGAACGTTGAATTTTGGGCGAATAAATAATATCATGGGCGACGCGTACAGACACGAATTTTTTCTTTCAAAACTGTCGGGACAGTTTTATTTTTCTGGACCGGTAAACACTGTTTAAACCCTATTGACATTTAATTAAAAACACGGAAAGTTTGCAGCCGGAGATATTTGCTGTAACATTTTTTTTCTATTTTTTTTTTATAATTGGGAATGAAATTTCATGGAATATTTATACTCGTATATAATTAATATGCAAATACAAATAAGCGCGGGTAGAAAAAGTTAAACTGAAAACCGAACGCAACTGTAAATTATAAATATAATAAACATCATTAAAAAAATCGCCCCGGACTGTTGTGACATTGAAAAGTAACGTTACCATTGGTTACTTTTCATTTTGGTACAGGCAGAAAAAAGTTGGAACGAAAGTTACTATACTGTATAATAACGTTGACGTAAAACATGTTGTAATAATTTAATAAGTTGACAGTTGAAAGAGTTCAAAATTTATACAATTTATTAATGTTCAGTATAGTAAAACTTGTAGAGTATTTACTAGTAATAGTAATAATAATAATTTTCATGATAACTAGACTTGTATTATGATAACGTATTACACTTAAATTACATTTATATTATAGTTATTTTAACTAAAAATTAGATAACTAAATAAAAAGTTTTATAGTATTTACGTAAATTAACTATGCATATGGTTGATATTGCAATACTTTTTTATGAGTGTGCCTATTAATAATGATTTACAAAATAATTTTACATCAATTTCGTTATAAGGTACTATAATTTTTATTCCAACTTCTTTCTAAGTGTACAATGAAAATATTCAATCAGCAAATAACGCGATAAACTAAAATGAATTGTGTTAAGGATTGCACACGATCAGAGGGCCAATGATTGCGTCGAATTTGACAAGTTAAGTCGCAAAGTTAAAGTCGTGGAGCGAAGGAATTGAGGGTGATTTAAGGGAGTCATCAACGTGGCGCAATTTTCGATGGGTCTCGTACATCAAAAACAGACGAGCGGCGTAACAAATGCGCGCTCGCATTATAAAATAATTAACATATCAGACAAAAATAATAAAAGCGAAACGGTCGTGACAGGGAAGAAATAACGGCGGCGCGATCCGGGACGGAACAAAAATAAATTATTTTATAAATTACACGGCCCGTTCTTTTGTTGTTATTTATAATATTTCGCGGACAAGCAAAGCCGAGTTTTTCCATGGCGCGCCGGGAGAGGGCGCTCCGCGCGCCCAATCATCAATCATACTCGTAATTTCGAACGTACTTTAATTTTCATTAAAAATGATATTTGTAAACTGGCGATTGTGTTTTTGAAGCGGCTGAAAAAGCGGAGAGACAGCGCCCGGCAAAAAAAGGAGGGTAAAAAATGTTAATTGAAGTTGCATTTCTATGGATATTAATTTGCATTCGGCGCAATTCTTGCGCGCTCGCCCCTCATTAATTAAAAAATGAATATTTCATTCTGAAATATTTTTCTTTCGTATAAACCATTTTTAATACAATCCACGGCAGCCGCGCGCCGGAACGAGGTCGATTCTATATTTCTAATTGCTCGCCACCAAAGAAATTCCCCGGCTCGCTCTCGCGCCCCTTTTTTTTCGCGCCAAAGCCAACGCATATATAATATATATATATGTATATCTATAAATTTTTTTCAATACCCATTATAAGAGCCCTTGCGAGACTTTGCCAACTGACGATTTTGAAGGCATATCCCGACAATTTGCAATGGTAATTCGCAGCGCAAACAAAGACGATTCATCGATCATTGTTTTGATAAAAGTATGACACTTTTCACCCCCTTCCTTTTTTTTGCTACCTTCTTTTCTCTTGTTTCCCCTCCGCGCTCTTTTTTCCCTTTTCAGGTCTTGACTAGTTTTTAATTGCATATAATGAAATGCCGCTCGGTTGTTGGCAGTATCGATTGGTTGTTGTTGATATTCATTATTAATTTTTAATCGACGGCCGCGACTTGACGCATGTAATATTTTACCTTTGCCGGACGAAAACGCGCATTTCAAATGACGATAAAAAGAAGAGAGAAAAAAAAACAAGAATTGTGATCGAATTTCAGCGTGGCGTGTGCGTGACGCGAAAGTTTCGGTAATATTCAAATGACGAGCAGCGCAATTCAAATTCGAGGGCTACGTTTTAAGGCGAAACATGTGCATATTTCATAGAGATTGCCGTTTAGCGAATTAAAAGAATTATATAGAATTTAGAAGCGGCCGTCGTAAATATCGTCACGAAAACGGAATCCTTCGTGGAACGCGAGTCATTGGCCATCGAAAATTCAGTTTTTTTCTTTTTTTTTAAATAAGCGAGTGGCATTTTGTGCCACGTAATAGTCTACTACTACCCCCAGGTTTATCAACATTTCAGTTCCATGGTAATCTAAAAATATAGTGATTTTATATTGCCGTCGAATTGATTTTTCGCTTATTAATGCAGTGAAGTTAAATTTAACGTTTTGCATTCATATTTAATTACGAAGTTTACAACTGGGATTTAATAATCCAATTTTGCTTTACAAATACACTTTACGTTTAAATCTATATTTGTCTTTCAGAAATTAGAAATTTGATTATAAGAATCTGACTGGATATCAAATTAAATACTGCGAGCTGTATGATATTTTGTACCGAGGTGTTTGATACTAAAATGGTCATTAATAAACTAACGTATTTCAATAAACAGACGTACTTTGTTATTTTTGAAATTAAAAATGTTCAGTTGAAATTAATTGATTCGCTAATTGATATTGTTAGGTTTAATTGAATTGCATTTCTGTAATTTTCAAATTCATGTACAATAATCTTAATTTTCTTTTTTTTCTCTGTTTCAGGTGAGTTATTCTACCAATATTTGAAACAATCGAAATTAACGGACTACGAACTCGTAAGTAAAATGGATATTAGTTCTGCGCGTTAAATATTTCACAACATTAAACAACGTTATATTAATATTGCCATGCAAAATGCATTATGAGCGAAAGTAAATATTTAGCGTTTTAGTAATAAAACTGATATAATTATAGTAAGCATAATCTACTTTATATAAACATTTAAAATTAATAGAAATCGAATTGGAAGTAATAAAATAATTGGTACATTTTAATAATAATAACAATGGCAATAATAATAAAAAATTACCGTCAAACAGACGTTCAATAATTCATCGTGACTTATTGGCTCGTTCGAATTCTGTACAAGTTTTATTAACGTCTGCTTAACAAACAAATTTAAACAAATTTATTTTTGCGTGTCGAAAGCATCGTAATGTGCTAAAAATAGCGACGCTGAAACAACTAAACAATTTCATATTCATAACATTTTTTACAGAAACGAAGCTTGTAATTCATATTTGTCATTATCTCAAGGGAAAAAATCTGTATACATATAACGAAGCTCATAAAGCTGACGATAAATGTTTGATAAACTTCAATCACCGCTCGGCAACGAATCGTACTATTTATATTCGCTAAACCTCGATTGTTTTCGAAAAATCATCACGCATAATCCCCGAACCCGCGTACTTATGTGCCGGTCGATAGCAATTTTTTCGTCACGTGAGCTTTTGTTTTTGTTAGCGTTCCCTTTTTTTTATTGTGTTTTCGATTTCAGTTCTTTTTTTTTCTTTTTTTTCGCGTTTTGTAAAAGCACAGTTCACTTTTTCGTCAAGTCAATATTGGGAGCGCGGATCGGCGGATGCAATATCTCGATTGATCGAATCAAAATCACACGCTAAATAAACGTTTCGTTGACGAGCCCATGCATATTAATTTTAAACCACGCGCGCTGCCGCGCGGCTGCAAAAAAATAGAGCACTCGGGTGTCCGAAAAACGGGCCGCGTTCGCGAAACAATGATTTTTCGATCTTGCCGAAATTGCTCGTAATAAACGAAATGCAATTGCGCCAAGGTAAATAAAAATAGGTACAGCTATTTTCCGTGGCGAACAAGCGTTGTCTTTTTTTTTTTCGTCTCGTTTTTACATGCACGCACGGAGTAATCTAGCGCGCATTTATAACCGAAACTTTGCAAGATATCAATTTGCCGATAAAGTTTTCGTTAATAACAGTCGACAATGCGCGATAGAAATTGGGCTTTCGCTCGGCGTACTTCGTTATTGTTACTCGTTGAAGTTAATATTTAAGTCGTTTAACGGACGAAAAAAGAAAACGTCACAAAAGCCACGTTCAATGTTCGTTAGAAGTTGTTGCAAAAATTGTTTAACGTCTGCCATTCATGCCCAATTTTTCAACGCGTCTTTACAGAAATGAATAATTCTGTAACATTTGAAACAACGTACATTTCCGTGTAGTAAATTCAGTATTATACCAGTACTAATAATCGGGAAAGAGCAGGCCCAGTGCTGGAATACAATTGTTGATATTCTGTTAAGTTTTTATACATTTTTATATTTTAATAGAGTTTTAAAAAATAACTTCATTTATATTCTTTAACAAAAAACATTTATAAGAATAATCGTGGGAAAAAATCCACTATTGGCTCCAACTTATTGCCAACAGTTATTTATGAATATTGGAACGTTAGGGGCAAATGGTAAATTGCAAAGAGTCGACATCTATAGACTATATATGTATCTATAGTTCCTCTGTCTCTTAGTCTTTCTTTCCAGGACTGGGCCAACTGTCAGTAGCCAATGTTTACTGATATTGTGCCTGTGTATTCGGCCACTTGTCAATATCTTCGCATAAAAAAATTGGAACAAAAGTTGCTATAATGTATAATTGTTGACTTAAAATATTTTTTTACTTACATTGGTGTAAAAGATTTTGTTGTTATATTTTAATAAATTCACAGTCGAATGAGTACAAGTTTTATACAATTTATTAGTGTTCAGGATAGTAAAAATTAGAGGACATTTACTAATACCTTGATACTTGCCAAGTAATAGTGACTTACCAAGTGATTATTTTACATTAGTGCCATTAAAAGATAATTTTTGTTCCAACTTTTTTTCTGCGTGCACATAGGTTAATTTACCCTGAAAGTAACATATTTTAATGAATTCAAACGTGTATCATAAAATCTATAATCGAAATATCATGTACTGATAATCGCAAGTTACACACCGCATATCTAAAACGAGCATCTTAAACTACGGTCATAATGTTTTAAAAATTACACATTTTGTTATAAATTATGGCCACATTGTGATATCTGTAACATAATCTGTAACATAAAATTACGATCATAAGTTTCACAGTGTATGATTTTATATCTGAATTTTTCGCATACAATTTTTCTCGGTATAATTTCTTATAATCGGACGTGAAAGAACTCGGACTGTACGAGTAGATTTTTGTTGGTACGAAACTAGTTAAAATTAAGAATAATAAAGTGCGAAATTCATTTGCATTATTAATGCGCTAATAGCTGCCTTTTACTATTATTGTTGTGTGCAACAAAAATCGCATTGGAAGGAACAAAAAAATTATTAATAATATATAGCGAAAGTTTCAATTCCTTAAACGCACCACTAATTTATTAAAGCTTCTATCCAAATAATACGCATGACTCTCCCTTCAGAATTCTATAAATTATTCACTTAATATAAATCAATTTATCGAATAAGACACGTTTTTGAGTAAAAGAATCAAAAAGTCGCGCCACGAGAATCCATCTTTATCCATGATCATGCACGAATTTACAATGGGCCAAAGGAAAAGGAAAAGAGAAAATAATGACTGAAGGGTAAAATTAAAGATTGCACACGTTTCGAAATAGTTAATTAGCCCCGGGTGAATTAATTAGAATTATTGTAACTAGATACGCAGTCGCTTTAACCAGAGTTGTTTGGCTACCGTAACCGGAGTTATGCGGTCATATGCAGATGCGATTGACTGCTACAATTTACATTGCATTTGGTCGTAGATGACTCAAATACGCGACGTTTGCTTTAGTCGTTTCGGCACGAGTGTGCGACCGTCGATGCGGCTGCGTTTAAGGAAGCCGCGAAATTATTATATTTCGCGGTAACGTTCGGCGAAACGTGAGCGCGCGCGCACCCTCCCCATCCGTCGTTGCGGTAACGAAACGTAAGACGCGAATGTAACGTAATTGTGCATGTATATACGTAATTGTGCATCGATACAGAAATTCTTATTTAGGCAGTAAAAAGCGTGTCTGACATTTCCTCTTCGACGTTTAAATATATACCACGTCGCAGTAATATTCTCTTTCGAACGGTCTACGAATTAATTATCCAATGTCGTGAATAATTTCGGACGCATTTATTCGCAGAAACGTGTCGGTCGATAAAGAGGCTGCGAGATGAAATCGTCGGTGGCGCATTAACACGGCCCGGGTTAATAAAATGACGTCTCCAGCATCGCGAACCAATCGATCTCTAATTATAAATCGTCACGCCGCGTATTAACGCACAATATTTCGGAAACTTACGCAATGACTTTATGTCCCGATTGCCATTTTCTTATATTTTTCAGGCAACTCGGCCTGGAATTTGAGGTTAATTTCCACGTACTACATAAATAGTCCATACACGTAAATACAAAATTCATCTACATATTAAGAAGAAAATTGGGATAAAAATTATTATACTGTATCTAAAATTAAGGACAAATGTCATCTTCTTGTCCTATTTAACAAATTGTTTATAAGAAGTTGTGTAAATTCTACAAGTTATTAAAATCCTATATAATAAAAATAATTGTTTATCTTATAATTTCTTTTAAACTCTATGCTAACTGAGACAAATATATATCATTAGTCCTCAGTTTTAGATACAGTATAATAACTTATATCCCAATTTGTTGGGGTTTTAACAATTTTATATACGGACATATATGTTTTTTCTTCATCCATATATGGCCATATATAGCAATATGTGGTTGATATGTGATAACAATTGATTTCTATATAAGAAAATTTAGTTAATTAATAAATAATGTAGTTAATTAAACCAAAGTTCTAGTTATCACGGAAATTAACTAGATGTCTTTTTTCTCAATATAGTTAATTTTTAGTTGAATTTTAATTTTTTTTGTACTTTCTTTTGTTGGATTGAATAAAATTTGTAAAATTAAATACTTTCGAACGATTATCTAGTCGATATAACAATATATATTTACAGTTTAATTTATTTCCTATAAATAAATAAAATATGAATAATAAATAAGCACACCACAAAAGGTGATATCCGATCGATTTTCAGATAGTTTATATAAAATTTAAATCAACGAATGATATTGAATTAATATATTATTTATAAGTAAGTGAATGTAAATATAAATCATTTAATTGTGTATAATTAGTATATATAAATTATTTTATAATAAAAATCCTGTTTTTACAGGGTTTCCAAATTTAGAATGAACCAGTTTGAAAATATGTCTTATATGGAAATAAATAGTTCGCATATACAACGTACTTACTATATCGAAAAGTAATCTAAATTTTATCTATATTACCATCGACATTTACCATATCATTATCTAATCTCTTTAGATAGATTCCTTAAAATAAAGAGAGAAAATAACAAATTTTCTCCATGTTATCTTTACATAAATTACAACAATTAATACAGGTGCGAATACAAACTTAGATATAATAATTTTGTTTAAAAACAAACAAAAAATGCGACATCCAATCAAATCTATCGATTAATTTTAATCAATAACATATGCAATTACGTATTAAATGAGCGCTCGTATAATTTGATAATTTTCTACGATATATTATTCATCGCTCGCTACGAAAAGCGCAAAATTTCGCAAGATAAAGCAGTCGCGAAATGTGAATGCAATAATCGTGAAAGGAGCGAAAAAGTGTTTATCGTTCTTCTTTAATTCGCGAAAATAAAGCAAAAGAAAAGAGATGTCGCCTCTTTAGCTGAATGCGGCGATTAACTTGATCGTCGCGACACTTTGCGCAAAAGGTGAACCGATGCGAGGAGAATGTTGCCGATTGTCGTGGGGCTTTGGCGTCGACGGAACAGTTCTTCCGGAGCGAGGAAAAAATGAGCCCAATTTCGGGCCGAGTCGGACAATGCGGCGGAGGTCATCAGAGAGCGAAAGAAGCGGGAAAATAGTGGGGGGGCGGGAGGGAGGGAGGGAGCGCGCCGAAGTCGCGAACTGAATCTCGGCCTCAAGTGTTTCGCTCTTTTGATGTGCGCGTCTCGCCCTACGTTTCGCGCTCGCCACCCCCCAGTAGCCGGCTTCAAAGAAAGTACCGCCGGGAGGACGGCAGTTACATTTCGAGCCGACCAACGCAGCGCTCTCTATCTTCGAGATGAATCGCGCAAGCGCCCCCTCTTTCTTTTTTCTTTTCTCTCTTTTCTTATCTTCTCCTTTTTTCTTTTTTTGCGCTTTAAAAAAGATCACTTGCACCGAAGAAAATATTACGCAAATGAAAAGCCGGACTCGAATTTGTCTTCGTCATTCCGAACGACGAGGAATACTTTTCATTTCTATAATTCACCCCGCGTTCTGTTGTTTTAATAACATTACTTTGATTTCAAACGACGACGTCATTTTGATATTATCATTTAATTTCTTTCGTCGTATCGCGCGCCGAGATTGACGTTCAAGTGAATTCGCCGTAAATTCCGGGACACGACCTTTCAAGTTAAAAGATAATATATATTTGGTTTTCGCAAAAAGTTAATAACATGTATTACGCTTTAAAATTTAATTTTTCATGCACATTAAAGTTGAATTGGTTTCGTTGTTTGGGGAGGAATAAAATTTTTGTACGCCTGCGCGTGTAGTGGTCGAATGTGTTTTCTTTTTTTTTTTTAAATAAATTCAACGATATAATAAATTTGATATTCGCCAAAAAATTAACGTTTAAGTGTAGGGGGTTATAAATTGCACGACTATGAAATGTGAAATTAATTTTAAACGCATGAAACAGGATGCTCTTTTAATGCAATACAATATAAATGTAAGTTTTATGCAATGCGATTTTATTATTCAATGTTTAAACTTTATTACCTCATTGGCGTATAAAATTAATATAAAATAATCATGCGAAGAAAATCATTTAAAAATTTTAAATATTCGATTACAATTTTCATTTCATGATTATTACAAAAACTGATAACTAATATGCATGTACTTTTTCGCGTTATTCATTAATTACGAATTCATTTATCGGCAAAGCTTTCATTTTTGGGAATAATTGTTCCATAAGATAATATTCATTTTTGAATGATTATTTATAATGTACCGAATTTATAAATGTAACATTATTTTCGGTTTAATTACCGGCGCATGCACTTGATTTGTTATTTTTGTAATGTTCATTCATTTACTTCGGGAAAACGGATTAAATATTTAAAATATGTCCAGCGTGTATTGAATTTTATTTTTATTTATTGCATCGAATGCAATTTGGATAATATGTTTTTATAAGTAACTAGAATAATATCCGCAATAAAATATTTTGCGAAAATCATAAATTAAATTTATTCATAAATTCCGAGGAGCATATTTATGCGGAGGACACGCACGCGCGCGCGCCCGCACAACAACGCTAAACTGAATAAAACTTGTTGGAACAATTTATCATTATTCGCCCCCTTCGTGCATTCATAAATTAATTTAATTAATTAAATAATATTCCGCGTTGCCAAGGTTTATTTCTAAAAGTATAAATTATAATAAAACGCAACTTACTTTAATCACATTATTTCTGCATTTTGTTGTTCGTACTCTTTATTAAAAGGATGGGAAAAACACGAGCGAGCACACGCACACACAGGCGGCGTACGCGAAAACATTGTATGAAAATAATTAGATGCGAGTTGCATACGTCGTGTGCATTAAAATTGATAATTGATAAGAATTGTACTCGCGAAATTTTAGTCGGCTAAGATTTACATCAATGCGTTATCAATTTCATTTTAACTTCTCGAACTTTAAGAAAGTATTGTTTAATAAATTTTACTAAGCGGTTTGGTAATTTTTTGAATGTCTCATAAAACGTACTCGCCTAAAGGTATAGGAATTTTTCGTATAACAATTGTTTGTAAATATGTCACTAAATTATAGATTACTTTTTAAACGATAAATAAATTTAGATATTTCGATTGTAATAACAATCGGTTATTTTTACAATTACAAGTCTCATTTTTTGTTGCTATTAGTCCAGTTGCAAGGACACGCGTTTAAATTGTATGCCATGTGAAATTCTACAAAAGTAATTAATAAGTCTTGCAATCAAATAATAATAAAATCTCACGCGAGGTTCTTTAAATTACATTTAAGTTTTATGTGTGTAATTTAATTAAAACAATATAAACTCATTCGCAGCAATCACAGGTGTGATAATTACATTATAAAATTGCTTTTTTAGTTATTACTGCACATAAAAAAGAAATTGTTTGATCGGAACTCCTCGAATTTGGCATCGGTAAAGTTTTTGACATTCATTTTATGAATAAAATGTTAAAGTTGCAAAATTAAATTCTTTGAAATATTCCCCTCTTATTGCTGCAAATTGCACTCTTTGAGTTATTATAGTTTTCGCTTAGTGACGGTCGGAAATGAAAGAGATTAATTAAAACGGGAAATTTTGTATATTAAATTGAATATGAATTTATTTCTTTCATTCTTTCATGAGGAATCATAAAGAGTGCTCGGAAATACATTTTAGAAATATCGTGCCTTTGAATGTAAACATTATTTTTCTTAAATGACTCGCGCACGGAAGCGTAATTTAAATTTTCAACCGCGAGTACGCGCGCGCACTCGCACGTATTACGTCTCGATAATATGATTTGAATTATTGAATAAAAGGTGCGCGGAAACAGCGTAACGCACGTTTCGCCCCCCCCCCCGCAATGAATTCTTTTGAGTCCGCTCGAGCGGTGTTTGAAGTTATTTTGAGTCGCGCAATTATGTTGCTCCTTTCACGCGACCCCTTACGCAACCCGCTTGTTCAATCGATTACGAATTCAAATTTAATTAATTATTTCGAGTCTTAAAGCGCCGCGTTTTCAAGAACCATCTCCTACTTGACTTTCTTCGCGGCTCTCTTTTCTCCCCCCCCCCTCCCCCACCCCACTACACTCTCCCACCTCTCGCCCAATCAAATTTGAAATAAAATTTTCGAACGTGCACTTTCCTTTGCTCGCCGTCCTTGTTTCCCTCTTTCCACCGGTACCGTACACAGCCGTGCAAATAAATATA
The DNA here is from genome assembly GCA_022817305.1 of Leptoteleia sp. ZL-2020. Classification (NCBI taxonomy): domain Eukaryota; kingdom Metazoa; phylum Arthropoda; class Insecta; order Hymenoptera; family Scelionidae; genus Leptoteleia; species Leptoteleia sp. ZL-2020. The sequence continues at coordinate 24,039 of JABFPN010001086.1, forward strand.
AATATAATAAACACGCTCCGAGGTCAGATGAAAGTTCGCAATAAAAATTGATTAACTCTTTTATTTACAGTGTTTGATACGCGGTACAAATAAAATGTTGTGTTTTCATTCGGTCTCGTTTATTTGCGCCGTGTTATTCCACATAATATATATATATAGGGGCAAATCGTATCTGAGGAATATTTGATTTTCATTATTTCGCGTCAAGATTTCACGAACGAATTTCGACGGCCAATCAAAGTGAGCGTCGACCACTCGCGTTAAAGGGTTATATAACCTTTGCGCCCCCTTTAAAACGTGTAACTCTTTTTTTTTTCTTCAGTTGAACGGAAACTATATAGAATAGCCCCTTTACATAATAAATCTGTACTCTAAATTATTTAATCAAAGTTAATTAACTCCGTGCTTCTTTTGCTAATTTCCGTGTAACGTTAGCAAAAGCTGCACATCGGAATTTTGCGGTGATAACCATTTCTGTTGCCTGTACTGACAATTGAGAAAGAGCAGGTGCAGTGCTGGCATACTCTGAAAAAAGTATGGACGGAAATTGTTTTCGTCTGTTTCAGATATACATTTGTCTATCAATAAGAATTACTGTTTTTTAACAGTAAATACACTAGTTGTAAGTGTTATATTTTTAGATAAAACAGAAAATTTGTTTTTTAATTTTTTCTGTCATATTTTTCTGAGTGTAATAACTAAATAAACTTAGTGTCAAACTAAATTGATAAATTTTATAATTACAGTTACAACTTATATTTAGTAAAGAAATATTATTAATTACATTTATTAAATAGATTTGTCCAATTACTCCCATTTCTTAATATTAAAAATTTCTTTTTCTCAGTGTATGCCAGTTAGCTGATTGCCAATAGGGAGAATTAATTGTATGGAAATTTTAAAAAAAATTTGACTTACAACGTATTTATATATAAATTAATAATTCCCTCTATATAGTCAGTTATTGTTTTTGAGAAATAAGAAGAACAAACTCGTACAGAATTGCTTTAATATAATAATTAACACGCTTTATTTCACTATAATTGCTTTCAATTGAAACGAACGTTCGGAAGATTTTCATGGCGGCAGATGTCGACGTTAATCGGACGAAAGTTCAATTCCTTTCGAATCGGTCGCGTTTATTTTGCGAAAGCCGCAAACTTTCGCTAATCGCGCGTTGTTTCTAATTTTCCGACGGTAACCCGATTATCGGGGGCGTTAATTTTCAATCCGCAGATTTTACTCGTCGATTTAACCGGCGATGCGCTTTTCGTATCACTCACGTACCTGTGTAAGTGATCGAGGGTAGCCGCCCCGTGCGCCACCAGAATAGCAGCTTTTCCGGGCTATTCTACACGCAATTTCGTGTTTAATATCCGAAATAACTGGACTTCCACCGTTTCCATCCATCCGCCGTCTCTTTCTCGCGCATATTTCGCCGCTCTCTCGCAACCCGGCATTCGTTCGTTTAATGTAAATTCCGTCCGCTGCTCGATTTCTGATTGACCGAGGACCCTCGTCCGCGCGCATTTTTGCCCGACTTTCTTAACCCCCGTCCACTTTCGCCCCGCGACGACTGGCTCGACCGTATTTCCACCGGAGAGATCACGAGCGTCGATGCTCGATTTATCATTTCATTTCGCGCACCCGTGTCGGATTGAATTATTCATTAATAATCGGCCGAATTAAAACAAGTCTATTCTGCGATCAAACGAACTTGAATTGTCACGTTGTATCGGTGTAATTAAGTCGAATCAAGCGAATTTAGCTCGCAATTTTGGCACCGCCACTTTCTGGCAAACGGCAAAAAATCAACAACAATAACAGCAACGACAACAAACGTTTTCGTTTCAACGGAGAACAATGCAAACCAATTGTCCCGTCGATTTAATTTGTCACCAAATATCTTATTCGTCGCGTAATTAAAAACAAATACAAAAATGAACGGACCCGCGTCGCGTCTTTATTATTATTCGATGGCAAATAGACTTATCAAACGTTTGCCAAATTTGAAATTCAAATACGACATTCGCAACGAAACGAGTTTCGAAAAAAAAAACCCCCCGGGTTTTCGCGCGAATCTTTAACGAGACCATGCCCCTTAAAGATGAAAAAGAAGAAAAAAAAAGGCAATTAAATGTAATTTACGGATCGTTTTCCCGGAGAAGGCCGGCCAATATGCTTTTTCTATTAATAATCCGGCCCGTCGACTCACTTCGGCGCGGTCACGTAACTTTTTTCCGCGTACGCGTCGAAATCGTTTCCGCGAAAGTGCACAATTTAGCGCAAAAATAATTCGATGCGTCATAATTGCGGGCGCGTCTTCCCCCGACCTACCCCACGTCTCCCCCCCCCCCTCGACCTTTTTTGCGGCGTCGTATTTCCGCAACAAATTACTTTGCATTCCGAATTCAATATCTGCGACGTTCCATTTGACCGAATGAAAAAATAACAATGTTATCGCGACAAGTAAAATGAAGTTTCTGTTATGATACCGCGAAAAAATACCCGGAGCTCTTTCCATATTCCAATTTCGGTCGGCGAAAGGGAAGAAGAAACGTCGGCGCATCGATTTCCGACAATCCCCCAACTCTCGCTGTCTCCTTTCGACTCTCCTCTTCTTCTTCTTCTTCTTTTTTTCTCCCTCTTCTTCTTATTCTTCTTTTTTTCTCCCTCTTCTTTTTTCGGCAGCTTTTCTTTTTCGTTCCGTTTTTGTTAATTTCTTTCTCGTCCCTCGTCGGTAATTCGAAAAATGTATTTTCGTCGACGGCGTGCAGTTTATCGATTAACGCACGCGTCTCCGCGACCCGGAAGTTTCACAAACGGTTCGCTACTTCAGAGGTTAATGTCACGACCCGTAAGAGTGCGCAGTACGTGCGAGGCATCTTGCACGATCAATGCGTCGAGGTGTCTGAGAATGCCACTTAGTTATTGTCTGGGGGTTCTCGGGTTCTCCGCATTTCAGCCCCTTTCGCAGCAGCCGCCACCGCAGCCGCTGTATATCCCCTTACGCGGCCGACTTACTCGTGTCCTCCTCCTCCTCCACCGCCAACGAGGTGCACTCGCCTTTCTCGCATCTTTCTCGCAACCGTGATTGTCCGCGCGCCGTCCGCAATCGCGCGCTCTGGTTTAATAGTTTATCTTCTACCGATGATTAGCACTCTCTTAATGCAGTGCGGATGTTCACTCTTGTTTTCAATATAAAAATAATTTTTTTATAATTTATTTAAAATACTTTAAGGGAGAGGGACACATTTGCAACCCGATTTTAATAAGTTTTTCAGTAATTTGTTTTAAAACAAAAAAGGATTGAATTTATTAAAGATTATAGGTACAGAAAAAAAATTAATTAAAAAAATTATATTCTGTACAATTCAAAGTATTTATTAAGCAAAAAAGAATTGGATTTCTTTTTCATGTCAAAGGTCTCGCTCTCTATTAAATAGCAGAACTTAATTTATTTATCTTTGAAATAAATACTTTTAAATTATTGTAAGAAATATGTTGAAATTTATTTAGTTGTTACATGTGCCATACATGAAATATATTAAAGTATGACGAAATAAATTGTACCTAATTCTGTAATACAGTATAATATCTCGATTTTGTTTCATATTATTTTGAAGTTTTTCAATTTTTCTGTCTAAAAATGTGATTGCTGAAAGAGTAACTACAGAGATGTTTCGGCTTATCTTCATAAAATATGCGAACTGCCTGTTTGACCTTTTTCAACATATTTTTTATTTATTCTAGTACAGCATGAAATGTGTATTAGATAATTAATCTATCGATTTTTGTACATTTATTATATATTATTCAAGTGTTTTTTCATTAAAATTAAAAAAAGAAAATTTAATATAAACCATTTAATAGGTCATGTTATATTGAATATAATATAGTTCAAAGATTTGTTCATATATTATTTATAATTTTTTTAGCTTTTTAGCACAATAAAACAATACTAGAGTTTTATTTAATTTAATTAGTGTAATCAAATCGTATCTTACATTTGATATATTAAAAGTAATCCAATCTTTCGTACATTATCATCGCCTTTCGTTTTTTTTTTCTTATTATTTTTATTTTTGTCATAATCAATGTTATTTCAGTCCTTTTTTATATACTAAAACAAATTATTGGTAGAATACAAAATAATAATTTGCAACATTTGCTTAAAATAATACTGCAAAAGTCAATTAAATCTTGTTTTTATTAATACCTAGATTATATTGTAAATAACGATAAAATTTTATTATGATTCGTATAATATGAATTGATTAATTAATGAAAAGTATTTCTATTAATTCATCAGGTTAGTTAATTGAATAAATTTCTTAATTAAATATCGCATACAATCAGGAAATAAACTAAAAATATATTGAAATTTAGTGGCGATGAATTCAATTTCACTCCGGGAGGAATTTGATATTAAAAATGTTATTAAAGTAAATACAAAGTAATTAATTAGAAAATACAGGTGCAAATATTTAAAGGCTTTATTATTAAAACTTAAACTAATTTACATTTTACACTTTTCGTTAAAGTTCAGTACTCCCTCTCCCTCTCTCTCTCTCTTTCTCCCTCTCTCTCACTCCCGTAATTAAATTAATCTATTGTTGCTAATGTAATCTTATAACTAGTTGCATTAAATAATAATTAAATTGCTTGGCTGATTAAACTGAAACAAAACTTATAGTACTGGTAGTTCGTGTGATCGATTCAACCAGAAATTATGTTACATCTTTAATGAAACAAGATTTTCTGGCCATTATAACATCTATGATAAATTTTGGCGAAAGTATAATTAGCGACGTTTCTCGTGTAATATCTATTTCGGGGAGTTCCGCTGCAATATCACGATAACAATTCGTTCGAAATACTAACGCGAAATTTAATGCACTCTTTGCGATGGAAAATAAATTTGTCCACATTGCTTTTTAACTACGAATACAATAAAGACGATTGCGATCAAATTTGTACATTTAATTAATCCGTGTTGTTGCCACTGGAATAAAAAAAAAGCACATATATAAATTCGCGCGCTTAAAACAAGCAAAAACAAATCCATTGTAATGCACAACGCGGGGGATATTTCGACAAAAAGGTATACGATATTCTAAAACTAATTGTACCGGTTCTCCTGCAGCGACTCCACCGGCAATTTTTTTTTTTTTTTTAGTTTTATGAATAATAGACATCTCGATTGACGAGTTTTTTACGATATTTTTTCCAAGGTGTAATGGATTTGTTTAAATAAATGCTTTCCGATGGTTATGACTTTTTGATTGAACATTGATTGATGCCGTTGTATTGAAATTTTATTTCGAAAAAACACGATTTTTTTTCCCCCTCCATTATTTATTGCACATTTTATTCGCGGGGCTTCCGCGCGCGCACCGAAGGACGCGTCCTTTGAAAGCGCCCGTCGAATTTGAATTCGATTTCGCGCTATCTTACCTTTCGAGCCGATGATTTACCGTACAATTAAAATGTAAATTCGACTCTTTGATCGGACGGTTAATTCGAAATAATTGCGTTTAATATGGCGCGTAAAAGTGACGCGGCTCGGTCATTTTATTGTAAATTGTATTGACAATGACCGCGCGTGGTACATTTTCCATCCAGCTTCCGCCGGAGCGTGGTATAACTTATATATTATATTGCGCGTTAAGTCACGCGCATTAACTGGAAAATTGAAATGACCTGCCCTCGGGTGGTTTATGTTTGAGATTCGATTCGACGGCCGTACAGCTTAATCAAGAAACGATCGAGGGAATATGGCCAGGCCGAAATAGAATATTTAAAGCGTGAAGGAACGATTAACAATGACGCGGACGGGCTTGACGAAGAAGGCCGAGAAGGAGGTCGGTGCGCCAATTACGGGGCCAAATGATTTCGCGGCCGTAACCGAATTGTCACGAATCACGAATTAAAGTACTGGCGCGACGAGCGCGAGCCAGCGTCGAAGACTGCCGAATAATCCCGCGTCATTAAAAACAAGTTCGTCGAAACACACCGAAAAGCCTGTTAAGCGAATTTTCATTTACCTCAACGAATTATTTCCTGCGTCGGAATTGTTGTTTGATCCGTTTAATCCATTGATTGATATCTAAATGTGTTACAGTGTTGTACAATCACGGGTACTATTTAAGTCTGGTTGATTTCGAGATAACCAGCGCAAAGTTGATTTCAACCAAGTTAGGGAAAGATATTATTGTTATGAAAATTTTGATTGGAATTGATGACCCGAACAAACTCATTCGCCGGAAATTAAAAATAAAGAGTGGCTCTTTCTCCCTTTTTTTTCTTCTATTTCTCGTTCTCTTCCTTTCTCCCTCTCTCTCTCTCTCTCTGTCTTTTTCGCATTCATTTTTTGATCAAAATTTTTCGTCCACAAATCACCTTTCGTGTCGACGCCTAAATCAATTATCGTACGCACCTAATCAATCACCGCCAGGTGAACTTTATATTACAACTTATATGATTCTAATTGTTTGTTCGCTCGCAATTGATTCAACAAAGCCCGGGACCTTTATTTAAACGTAAACAACACTAATCCGCTCGAGACGTTAATTTTAGTCCAATTGTTGATCACCGTTGAGTTTGATTTAATTTCGTTTCGACTGAAATAACTCAACTTGACCTTTCCGTTGCATCGAATCGAATTCATCTAATCGATATAATTCGATTCAATCGGTGCCAATGGGAGTGCGAAAGGGCGAAAGATGACTTCGGTTCGTCTCGGCGTCGACACCGTCCGAGTGCAAAAAGGGAGCGAAGAAGCGAGAGTAACAGCGAGCGTTATTCGGTCGTAGGGGGAACGACGGCGAAAAGTGAGAAAGGACGGCGCGCGAGTGGCTGATGCCGGGAGTGTAGGTAATTCGAGGGGAGCCTAATCGCGGCGCGGAAGGACGGTCGAAATTCGGCCGGATCGTTAGCGACGTCAAGAATACTCGTATCGTCGGATCGGGCCGGGTGTATCGAGCGGCATCGCGAGTGGGAAGAGGACGGTTGCAGCGGTGTCAGTTGTAGGCAGTCCTTTGTTAGGGGCTGCCATAGATCCGGCGATTACATTGACAGAGATGTACTCCGGATGGCCTAGGTAGCGCTAGTCCCGATAGCGGCGGCGATAGTTCTAGAACGCCGAGAGAGGAGAGATACCGCTCCGCTAATGCGCCAGAATAGATTAATTCTGACCAATAGGAGCGCCGATCGAACGGCCTGAAGCACATTACTCAATTATTTACGCTTCATTAAGTATATATCCAATGCCACCGAGTGTACCACGCGCGTTTGTCGGCAGAGGAGGGGCGGGGGTTGGCTTGTACGTATCGAGAGGTGGGCCATCCAGGAGAGAGCGAGAGACGGACGCGAGGGAAAGAGAATGAGAGGGATGGAAAGAGAGAGAGAGAGGGAGCGGGAGAGATAGGGAGAGGGGGAGAGAGAGAGAGTAGACCGGCCGCACCCACACGTGTGTGCCGCGCTCGGTACATAATATATGAGTGTGTGTTGGTAGGTAAGCGACCACCCCGAACTCACCGAGGTCTAACTTAATTATTCGAGAAATTCAGCGATCCATTCCTAAACCCTCGCCGACTGGGTCGCCGTAGCCCTCTCGCTCCCACTTGTAGGCTCGACCGGCGCCCCGCTCCACCCCGCGCAACCCCCCGCGGCGTTCCTCAAGTCCATCTGGACCGTGCAAATCGATCGACCGGGTCTTCCGTGATATCAACTACATTTATAGTCGTGCCAAACGACTTGTGGCAAAACGCGTCCGAGGGCAGGGACGAGGGCAAGGGGGAGGGGGAGGGGGATGGGGGCTCGAACGGGCGACCGTCAGTAGTAACGCGCGAGCGAGACGGACACTGACCGTGGTCCCGCCGCCCCCTCGGCTTGATATCAATTACATATTCCGGATCTGAAAAGAAGGGAAATTTTAACGTCTGAACTGCACGATAGATTTTCGTCTAAACTCATTATCTTATTAGCGAGCAACAAAATCACATCCATTGCTATCCGGCTTAATCGTGTTTCGTATCGATTGCGCCGGAGCGCCGAGCCACTAGGCGGACAAATTAAACGAACAATATCGCTATTCCGCGAGATTTAATGTTGATGCAATCGTATTAATCCGGGACAGATAGATGGAATTAACTCGCATGAAAATGCAATCGCGATTTCCGTTTCCTTTCAATCGCGCCGCGCACGCGAACGCCACACCGGGGCTAAAAGCGACGCGCTTTTGGCCGCGCGCGGATTACCGCCGCGAATTGTTATCGCAATATCGCGATCTGTTTGCCGTTTTTTAATCGCTCGCGCGGTCGTGCATTATTTTTCGCCGCACCGTCAAAATTGTCCGCGAAATTCCCTTCCGCCCGTCGCTTGTTTTTACCTGCCCCCCCCTCCCACCCCCAACCCTCGCCTATCCCAAAATCCACCTACCGCCTCTTTTTGCTTTTTTTCTCTGTTTTTTTCCTTTCTTTGTTTGCGTTTGCACGGCACTGTTTTTACGAATTAATCGTTATTTACGGGGGCGACGCTTAATACGCCGTTTGTTTTTCATAGCGCGTTCCCAAAGTATCCGCGTTTTTATATTAACTTGGCGTTAAATGTGGCCGGGCGCGGCTACCAGAGTTAGGTGCACGGTAATGATGATACATAACTCACTCCAATGAGGTAAATCCGGTTAATGTTGCGATAATTTTGCGTTTGCCCGCGCTCCCGCTGGCAAGATCACAGCCCCATTGTCCCATATTTTATTATTATTTTTATTATTATTATTATTATTATTATTATTATTCTTTTTTTTTGCGAATCATTATTTGGACCACTTTTGCGCGCCCGCGATACGTCTGCGAGCTGCGACGCTAACAAAAGTGGATTCACGGACGTGGACTAATTATATAACAGATGAAACTTGGTAATTCCTAATTAAATCTATTAATTTTGCTCGCGCTTTTAATTAATTAAAAATCGTAGTTGCGATGTTGCTGAGAAGTGGCAAATTGTAAGACACGTTTTATTAAAGTCGGTTTGTTATTTTTAACAAGTATAAAATTTCATTACTAATCCGACTTTATTAATTGAGATAAATTTTGTTCCAAACTATCGGCTCGCCCGCGCAATTTTATTCCGTTAAATAATAAGTAAACTTAATTCGACGCGTCTTAATTAAACTTGAACAATAAAATTAATTACATCGAATTTCAATTTGAAAATTAATAACTAACGCCCGCTGGAATAACATTAGTCTGATAAACTTTCGAGTCCGACCACATTCGAGTGCCGAATTCGTGCACATTTGCTCGCATTTCACCCGCTCCCCCCCCCCCCCAATGATAGA
>JABFPN010001087.1:0-33343 GCA_022817305.1 Leptoteleia sp. ZL-2020
TTAAAGTATGAGTGGAATAAACGTTACAAAATTATACCTGTCGAATAACTTAACCTAAAAGATCATTTTTTGTTATATATTGACATATAACCATTACAGTTATATGATGTTGTCCTACTATCAACTGGTAATGTACATTTAACATGAATTTTTCATGCTAACCGAACATGACGTTTATATTATTTTAGCTAAAAACTAATACTATTTTAACATGAATGTAGATAGCATGAAAAATTTTGGTATTTTAGCAAAGAAATATGTTTGCACAATAGTTACATGAACTTCATGTTGAGGAACCATCAATTGATGCTAACTTAACATGGCATTTCTCTCGGTGTATTAATTAAATAAAATAAATAAATATATTTTTTATTGTAACATTTAATTTTATTATTTGATTTATTACATTTATTTGCACAATTATTATTTCAGCCATTCTTTTAATATAGATAATCCCGTACATTTATTAATTTCATAAAAAAAAGCGCGGGCGTTGATACATTGTGCAATAAATTATTTCTATTATGAAAATATAATACACTTTATTCATATGTTTTAACTTGTTATAAATTTTACACATTCAACATATCAAGAACATATTAATAACAATTTAATAATTATAATTTGCAACAATAATAGCAAACGGAGACCCTACAGTTTTTAGGCCCGTTTTTTCGAATTTTTTCTATACATAAGCTTCCTGCACAGCTTTAATGACGAAAAATATTCAGGATACCAATTGATGTTCAACATTCGTATGCATTTTTTATTTAAATAACTGTTAGACGATCTCAATTATACAAATTGGTTTTTAAGCAGTTAAAATTAAATATGATTTGTGCAGTGCGATTATTTGAAAATATAAAATTTCGATATTGTATACATATATTAATAATTGTCTTCTTTTGGGTTGTAATAATAATAATCACAATAATATATTAATAATAATAATAATAATAATAAAATTCTTATATTAATTATGATTATGAAAGTAATAATTATATTATGCTTTAAGATTTTGGAGTCTGCATCACCCATTTTGGAAGCATAGATTTTATTTCATATTGAATATGTCGGTAAAGTAATAGTACAATAAATGGTAATGCAAAAATTTCTCTTTTAAATACGTACACGTATACCGCAGCTAACAAAAGGGATATATCCGTCACGTAACTAATAATTTTTCTTACATTTATATCTGCTTGAATTTGCGTTACGTAATTATTATTTGTCATAGCCTCAAGCTCGTCTTCAACATTTCTGTTATTAGAGTGCGAGAGGTTTGAACGAGTAGAACTCTTCCTACTTTCTGAAAACGTTTGATAATGTTCCCTATTTATATCGTTTGGAATTCTAGCACGTAAACGATCACGAGAAGCAGATCTGGATTGTGGACGACCTAATTTCTGTTCCATCGTTGCGAGTGAACTTTTCTGCGAATCTGACTTATCCGACCTTGATCTGGAGGATGATCTTGCCCGCGATGATGCTCTTGCTTTTGATCTGGTTTGCGACGAGGATCTGCTTTCTGTCGCTGTTGTCTTGCAAGATGGAGATCTTGTCCGCGATGATCTGACCCTTGATTTGGACGACGATCTAGAGGACGGTTGTGAATCTTTAGAAACGTTCCTTGACCTTGACGGTAAGACGTCACTTTTTACAGCATATTTATTGCGCAATAAATTTGAATCTTCTAATGATTGATATCCCGAAATAACCGTTACAGGGGAAACTTTTGCAACATTCATTAAGTGTGAAGATGGCATTTTTTCTTGGACGTAAACATCTCTTAAACTGGGAGTTATTGGACTTGTTAGCAAGATTGGTGGTTGATGCGAGGTTTGTTGCTCCTCTTGAGGGGTGTTTGTTCCAGTATTTATAGCCCCTTGTTTGATGAAAGGTCGTGGCGGAAAAGGAGTGTGCGCCATAGAATATTCTTTGACAATTTCAGTATAGTGACTGACAACAGCCATTCGTTCTTGGGTTTGATCTTCATTCTCAGATTCCGCGGACTGATTCAAATTTTGTTTCAGCTGCTTCCTTCGATCTTTAGCTGCTTCCGCTGCAGACAAAACTGTCGCGTTATCTTTTTCAATATCTGACATTAAATTAAAATTTCCGTGCGGTAATATATCTGGCGTTTTGTTAGAAGCAGTGGATGATGTGTGCCCTTTTTGATGAGTTGAAGTATCTAATGGTACCTCGGGTGGTATCGGGCGACCAAACTGATTCACTGGAATATGTTCAGTTTCTGTTCGTTTCTTTAAAATTGACTTAGGTAAAATTTGCGGAGTAGAATGTTGTTCTTTGGACAATTCTGAAGTATGCATTTCCTGGGTCGAAAGCAATAATTCTTGTGTATTTTTATACGGCATTGGTTTACCTTTTGGGTGGTACGTATCCCCTTCATCCATTGTAGATTTGGTTATAATCGTAGTTTTGAATTTCCGTAAATATTCATCGTCAATATTATCTTCGGTTGTTTCTTCCGAATAAGAAACTCGATCTTCGAGTGATATTTCTTGATTCTGATCCTTAAGGTCACTATCTTTATTTACGTTTAATTCTTTCAACTTTTCATCCGCATGACTTTTGCTTTTGGACCAGTAATTATCTTCGGTGCCGCGTTTTTCTGTAGTCTTATTTAAAAATACATTTGGATCTGATGCAGCATTTTCCAGAACCGCGGATGGTTGTAATCTCAAAGATGTTCGATTGGAATCGGATTGACTGTCGTTAGATCTTCTGCGTTCCCTTTTTACTTGCCAGGAAATTGATTGCCCCCCTGAATTGGAAAGCCTTCTTCGAAGGGGTTTTACTTTCATTTCAAATAATCCAACAGCTTCGGTATTGGATGCTTTGTCGTCCCCGGAAGATGGCGTTGTTATTTTTTGTTTTGCTTCGTTGGCAGCTTCCTCAGCGGCAACGGCTCGATAAAATCGTTCCATCGCACGCTCGTGAAGAAGTTCAGTTGAACTAACAGCTTCCCGGACAATTTCAATCACTTCGTGATTTGCGCTAAATAATTCAGGCAAAGAAAAGGACATTGGCGGTGGAACCAAGTCCTCATCGTCGTCCGTCACTATTGATTGTTCTTGATGAATTTCATATTTATCTGAAATTATAAGAAAAATATAATAGAAGTGTGGTATCGTTTTACAATATTTTACTATATAACTAGAATGATATTGATTAAGTCATTATTTTTGTACAAAATGAATATAGAAACATACTTAGTACATTCTAAGCTCGCATTTTATTCTTTTCAGTGCAATGTTTTCATTTATTTAAATTCAATAGTAACGTACTAACCACGAATTTCTCTTTCCTTTTCATATGTGTTCTTTGAATCTTCCTTAATTTTTTCGCCTTTCGGTAATTCATCTGTTTCGTCTGGATATAAAACTAACATAAATTCTGAACTTCCGTGTAGCATAGGTTCATCACAGGTGAGTGGCGTTACAGTATCAGTATCGTCCGCAGATTTTGATCTATTGGCTGCAAAAGTTTGCTTTCTAATAGATAAATGTGTAGAATGTGTTTCCTTTGAATCAGAACTTGGCTTATTTATCATCGAATCTTCTTTTACTTTCACAGTCCGTTGAGACAAATCATCCTCATTAGACCATGCGAAAGGTGTTAAAGTGTTTTGCGACAAATCAGATCTAATAATAACTTCATCGGAAACCGTTGTCACTATTACTTTGTGTGGACTTGGTGATCTATGTCTCTCATTTGTTACCTAAACAATGATACAATTATTAGGAAAGTATATTTAACTGTGCTGATATATTTAAATGAGAATGATATTTTACCTCTAAGCTTGGTAAGTGTGTATCAGGGTTTGGATTTTCGTCGACGTACACTGTGTCTAGGGCAAACGTTACCCTGCTGTCAGTTCTCGTTGGTTTCGTTACGTTTAATCTTTGCGACGAACTTAAATGCTCCCTAAGTTTTTTGTTGTTGGTTGTTGTTTCTTCGCGAGTTAAACTCCTGGTTCTCTGAGTTGGCTCCAAAAAGCTTACTTCCCTTCTTTCGCTTCTACCTCTGTGAATTTCTCGGTGACTTTGCGATTTTTCTCGCATGTTTGCTGCAGTTATTCTAGTAAATGAATTGAAATGTACAATATATATAAAAGATTTGATAGATTTTGTTTAATCTAAACAATTGTTCTAATAATATCATGCGCTCCGGTAAGCACCCATAGTAAGACCATCTTAATTTTGTTTGAACGTACCCACGTTTGGGGTCTGGAATAAATATTGTATCACTTTCATCGCTTGGATCGCTAACTCCATACGGGTTTTCCGCTTTTACACGAAACCGGTACTCGGATCCTTCAATAAGTTCGCTTAAAGTTGTTGACGTTTGTCGACTTGTAGCCGCTTTTAACCACATATTCCATCCAACCTGTGCGATTGCAAATTATTTTATGTAAATAAATATTTTTGTTCTAGGTGAAAGTATAAAAGTTTTTTGTACTTACTCTGTAGTATTCAATAATATATGTTCCAATTTTGCATCCGCCGTCATCTTGAGGTTCTTTCCACGATAAGGTTACAGATCTTCCTAGAGTCATAGTCACCACAGCTTTACTCGGAGGCTCTGGACGATCTGCATCAATTAAACATTTCTTTTGAGTTCAAATCGATTAATGTTAAAACTTCTATAATTTTATAATGTAAGTTTTTTTTTTATTCACATAGCTAACGGATATAATGCCCTTTTTTTATATACAAGCTATTAATGTATCTCGACATTTCACATATCTGTTAAACAATTTGAAAAAAACATTTCAGGATGGAAACGAACCTGTTACAGTGACTAGAAATGACGTAATGTCTTCTCCGAGTTTATTTCTAGCTCTAATAGTGTATTCACCTCTGTCTTGTCTTTTAGCATCGGGAATTTTCATAGTCGACTCACCATCAATCGCATCAAAGATATGTCTAGAATCTGAAAGGATCAGTTCATTATCGTGGTACCAATTAACGATTGGTGGAGGCCTTCCAGCAACGGATACTTTCAATCTAATCGTTTCATCCTGCTCGAAAAGTAGTCCATCTTCGTACTGTCGTGGAAGTCTAATTCGCGGTGGTGCTAGATCAGAATCATCCAATACGTTAGCATCTTACTATTGATGGATCAATGGTATCTATAATGAATTTACCTTCTAAGGTAAGTCTTGCTCGTGTACTAACATGTCCAACTCTGTTCGTTGCTGTACATTTTATTTCCCCTTCGTCATCCAGAGCGATGCGATGAATTAAGAGATTACTTCGACCATTTTCGGTTATAATTTTAGTTCTTCGACTGCTAAATATTTCGAATCCATCTTTATACCAGGAAATTTTTGGCAATGGGGTCCCGATGAATGATACTGCAAATTCTACCTAAACGGTATGACATGTTACATTAATATAGATTATTGGAAAGTTATAAGATATTACCTACAAAGAACAAGTAAGTTGAATCAATATGAAATAAACGTTGCTCGATTGTTTCGAAGATGTGAATTGGGTTTATTTTTGGAATATAAATATAGTGTACAATGTTTAAATTTTATTTCTCGTACAATCTTCGAACTCAAAGTAAGATTTTTCCATAGTTTTGAGCTTAAAATAAATAATTTTTAAAAATTATCGAGCAATTCGAGGTAAAAGTGTTTTACCTGGTCATTTTCTAAGGCGACAGTGTCATTCAGTTCAGTTTCAAATTTAGGAGGAGAAGCAGCTGCTCGTTGCAATGTAACTGTCAGGGGATCTGATATTTCACTAGGATCGGATAATCCTACTGCATTTTGTGCTTTGACCCTAAATTGGTAACGCCAACCAGGATCAAGGCCGCTCAATATTAATTCAGGAAAGGTGCATAAAAATGGCGCCGATCGGACCCAATTGGGCGAACCCATTTTCCGATGTTCAACAATGTACCCAATGATTGCTGTACCGCCATTGTTCGGAGAACGCTCCCATCGGATTCCTACTGTGTCAGGATCCAATTCCTCTTCACCTGGTACCAGTATGGGTTTCCCTGGCGGTGATGGAACACCTAAAATTATGCTAATTTTTTATACTCAAAGGTATTTAAAATATTTATTCATTAAATATTTTTAAGTGGTAAAATTTTATATTTTTAAAATTATTATTAAACAATTATATTGTATCATTGTAACAAATGCGTATAAGAAATTGTATCAATATTCTTTATTTTCTTATATTGAAAGAAAAGGGGAATTGATTCTATCGATGTTCACCTAAATTTTTCGTATTTAAGTTTACGATGGAGTTGTTATTTCCGGAAATATGTACAGAGATAAAGTGCCCGGAGGACGCGCTTCAGTAATCTATTATTAATAAGTTTTAGAGTTATGTCTTTTTATTGATTACAAGAAGACATTGTATTTTGAAATTTTAACGTTTTAAGGACACTCGCGTAGGTATATATTTTTCAGGTTCGAAGTTAACATTTAAAAATTAAGGATTATTATAATAACAATTATTTTATTTAAAAATACAATTATTAATCGTTATCGTTTTAATATTAATATTTTTAATTATTGAGACAATCATTTCAGAGTTAATTATAGAAAGATAAATATTTGCAATCAATACAAATCACAAAATGATTGCTTAAATATTTTACGGATTTTAAATTAAAACTGTAAATTTTAATAACAGTTGTAATTTCACGCATTACTTTGTTAATTATTTGCTAATGAATTAAAAAACAAAATGTTTATAACATTTGTAAATAGAATATAATTTTATGAAATTTATTGCTATCCGATCGTTTAATATAAATAATTGTTTTTTTAACAACAATGATTATATAATTCATTATTTGATGCATTTGGTCATATTTTATATTTACATATATTTTAAATAATATAACAATTACAAATAACGAACATTACAAAATTTGATTTATGGAAAATTAAATGAAACTTTATTTATATTAAAGTTATTTTTATAATAGTTCCATTATTAGTATTGTTAGATTTTTCATAACCGATCGGCATGTGTCTTACAACTATAATCGATTTTTTTGATACTTCCGGTAATTCGAGTACAAAAACATATAGTCCAATACAGAGACACACGTGGTGTTCCTAAAATAAAATCAAAATCTTTGGCAATATAGACACGAGTGGTCAGCTCAGAAAACCACATTACAATACAGGTCATTGTATTTTATCAAAATGTGTTTTAGATAATTACAGTATGAAATTTATTGAATTATAAAATCGTACATAAGAAAATTAATTAATTATTAATTTTACATTAAATTGAAAAAATTGAAATTAGCTTCTTATAAAAAATACATACACTGAGAAAAATATGACAAAAAATTACGGATTTTAATTGTGTTTCAGATGTATATTCATCTTTCAGTAAAAATTACAGTTTTTTAAAAGGAAAAATTTCTGTTTCATTTATAAATATAACATTTAAAACTAGTTTCTTTGCTTTCAAAAAACAGTAATTTTTACTGATAGACGAATATACATCTGAAACAAAGTTGAAAGCAGTAATTTTTTCTGTCATATTTGTCTCAGTGTACTGTATCAAGTAAAGGGAGAGAAACGATAAGATTACCATTACATGTAATTGTTGTTACAACATTTACAGTGAAATTAAGTTGATTCCTTAATTAATATATACACATTATTACAATAATGTGTAATGTAAAATACGAAAATAGATCAGCAATAAACAATATTCGACTTGACTTTGACATACCTAAACCCACACCCCAGCGAGCTTTTTTTGCATCACTTCCAACTGAAGATACACTTTTCGGATAAGATGTTTTTCTCGAGGTATTGCCCATAATCCAATCGATACGAAAAGTCACAAAAAGTTTAAACAGATTGATAATTGAAAAAATTATACATTAAAAAGTGCACGAGAAATGTAAATTTCATTTGATCAAAATGTACGACGCACGCAGAATCTAGGCCTGATGGCGGGTTCTCGATATAGAGCGAGGCTCAGCAGCCGCTACGATCGCAGCTGCCTTTAGCACTAGTTGTCGGAAAAAGAACTTTTCGTGGTCGATCGCAGCGACGTATTAAAAAAGTCAACAGCCGTTCAGGAGAAAAAAAATTTCATCCATTTTCGGATCAAATTAATATTCTAAAATGAATTTTCTTTTTTATGTATAATTATTCATTTCGTTTATATGTTTGATTGCTTTAAAGCTCACTTAATTTTATTATATATATACAATTAATTATAACTTAAATAATATTAATATCCTTATTCATTTAGAAAGATATATTTTAATATAATATGTATATTAATAGGATGTCACATTTCAAATTAAATTCTTCATCAATTAAGCCTTTGCTTTGATGGACATTTTTTAATTATGCTAATTATAAATAGATATTTTAATACCTGATTTGATTCAGGATTGATCTTAACAAAATTCCATGAGATTGTTTATTTCAAAATTTTTTTTTTTATTTTATTCAGGTTTCTCTATAAAGGAGAATATTAATAAATATTTTTTTATTATTACAATTTCTTGTACAATGAAATAATTTACTTTTCATGTTAGATATTGTCACTCCATTATCAGTTATACACGCAGGAAAATAAATAGTTAATTTTAACATAAAAATACTTGTAATAAAATATGAAATAAAGTACTTTTTCTTATAAATTTATTGGTGTACATCAACACAACATTTCTTACAACTCCATCGTAAAATTAAGTTCAACAATTCAGGTGAAAATCGGTAGAATCATCTACTTTTTTTACAGAATCATAATCAACCAAAAAATATATACCCCCTTTTTTGCACACTGGAAAAAAAACCATTAAGAATTACTCTGTTGAAATCTTAAAGCGAAGCTGATTCTACAATGTAAGAAAAATTATGGTACCAGCACAGTAAAACAAGTATTTTGAAATATAAATTGAATGTAAATATTATACGGTGGACATTTTAATATTTATGAAGCATCTGCCATAAATATTTTATAAATATTTGTGGCTATTAAAGACGTTTCATTCTTCAATTCTCTTTATTATAAAACATATCAGCAACTAACAAACCTTACTCGCAAAAATATTTTAATCATGCAATGTTTAAATTCTTTTCATTTACAGTGATAAAAGTGTAAAACACGGCCAGCAGTGAATTTGACGATTTAAAAAATTGACTTTCCATTTTGTTATTATCTTTAATCAGCACGTGCTCGCGGCAAGTGTACGCATGTGCCGCGGCGAGTGCTTGTGCCAGGGCGAATCTGGCGCATGTGTCTCGCACAGTTCGATGTTGTAAAACGATGAAAATTTGTGGTCGCCGAAGAGAGAGAAAGAAGAGACGGCAGCGTAGCGCCGCGACGTTTTTAGATCCGGAGCCTTCGGCTTGCAGTCTTCTTACTATCGAATTTTGAGGTGCAGGGTGCGCGATTGGTATCGAAGAGAATTAACGCGAAAAGGAGCCTGTGATTATCATAATTATAGCATCAGTGTCGATCAAAGTTATGTCAGATTGGAAGTATCAACAGTTGAATTACCTAACGGGATGACCCTTGCAGGTGAGACATTTTCTAAGTGGCACCGTTCAAACGAGAGCGCAACATTTAATTGTAAAATACAAAAAGAAAAAAAAAAGAAAAAGAAAAATTTGCGCGTACCAATCACTTTAATTTATCAACATTTTTTTAGACCTCACTAATTTTGCAAACGTGTAAAATGAGATGGACTGAAATGAAAATGAATGGAAGAATGATCGTTATTTGGAGAGTGAAAATGATTTAATTTGCTTCGATCATCGGGATGACAAATTATTGCAAATTTCATTTTTCAAACGTTCGCCTGCGCTTCTTCAATGAAAAGTTCACATTTTCAGAATAGAAATGTAATGTTATTTTGAATGTTGGGAATATATACCAAACATTGGCGCAAAAGCAGCATCTCATCTTGCCAAACGATAGAAATAGGTTGGCCTCTGACGATGCGAATGATGGGAAGCGGTTTGATAGGCGGTTACGTTTCTGCAGAAAATAATTTAACTCATGGATTTTTAAACCAACATGACACTATATTTAGACTTTCGTCTTCGATATCGCCACAAAATTGTTGATTATGGTCGGAAATATTTTATATCACTTGCACAAATCAGGATTATAAACGAGATATTTATGAGGAGTTGTAAATTAGTACTCGTTATTACTCTCTAAGTTAGAATAAGTGAAATTTCACTTATTACAAGTGAATATTCACTTTTTTAACGTGACCAAAATCTTCCATGTAAAATAAGTGAATATTTGCTTTCTCGACAAGTTTATTCTAACTTTTTGAAAACTTTAAATAGATTTATTTACAAAATGTGTTTTAATTATATGTACAAGAAACAAAATAATTTATTATTACATTAATATGTATTATATATATTTTCATAATCCACATGTTATATAGTATTTACATTCTCTATAATATATTATCATATTTTGTCATAAACTATATTACATGTAATATTAAAATTTACACAGTTTTATTTTGAACAATTTTGTTGTTTTACATCTAATTTTCATTTCACGTTACTTACTTTAATTACATTAAATAAGTGGTATTGGTGTCTGAATCTGGTAATTCAGTTCACTTACAAGAAATGTGAAATTTTCATTTATTCAAATTTAGAAAGATCATTTAATTAATTATTAATTTAACTTATCGTCATAATGGAATTTTTTTCTCTTAATAAATTGTGATATTTGTCACGTGTATATTTAAATTGTTCACGTACTAATAAATCTCACGGTGGAAATACGCGGAAGCAAAACCAAAAGTGAGAGCAGAATCCGTTGAATTTGCTTTACGCGTAGTGTACGTACTCTGGGACATTTAAAGGCGATATTTTTAGATAATCTGTTAGCTGAACTTAGAAAATGGTGTGAATAGTTTCACGATTTTTAATACACCTGTTCGCTACGCTTTACGTGATAATGTGGTTATATATTTTGCTTATTCATTTCGTTACACTACACCAACACTTTTTGGAGACACTAAAAATGATTTCAATTCAGTGTATCTTCCTTCTCGCTCAACTTTTCGTTTTATTGAAGTAAACCGTAATTATAAACTGCAAAATAAGTCTGAATTTATTGTACAATGTTACAAAATGATTTTTGAGTTTGAATAATAAAATTGTGTCTTAAAAATACACCGAGAAACTTACGAAGTCTTGTAAAATTGTATAAGATGAATGATTTTTTGAATTTGTTTACAGAACTATTTATTTTTGTACCCGAAGCATTTTATTCTCTGTGATGCATATTAATAAAATGTAAACTACATTTGTTTTTGTATTATTTTTATTGGTAAAGCATTGTTTGAAATTTAAAAATAAATAGTACCGGTAAATTACAATGAAATAAATTAAAATGTTTTATTATTTTGCTTAAGTATTGTAAATTAATATTAAAATTTGAAATGTATTAAGATTTATAACTTAATTTTTATCTCATTTCGAATCTGATTATTTCTTGATAAAACCATCAATAAATTTATTCTGATTTTGCGATTGTTGACATGAAAATTTCGTGCAGTTCTTGTCAAAACTTAAACTTTGTTAAAAATAAGGAAAAATATCGCCGAATGTCCAACGCCTTTGAACTGCCTTGATATTTAAACATTATTTTTAACTTGTTGTTTAAAGTCTACAATTTTAGCGAACTTTTTTCAATTGCATAATTCATGTTGGTATAAAATCTTTTCGAATAAAATGTTTTATTGAACCATGTAGATTTTTTAAGAACTACTAAATAGTCCGTATATTTTTCATAATTCATGAAAATATGAATTAAATAGATGAAATTTTAAGTTATGTATATATAACAATAAAAAAGTAAATAATAATTATATTAATTTTAAATTTTGGATAAAGTCATCCTTTAAATATAAGAGTCTGACAGCGCATTACAAATTTTGATATATCTACTAAATATTCAATATAGCATTCACTGAGATAAAAGTCATTAAGTAAATTTTCGTAATGACTAGAATTTTGGCTAATTTAACCAGAACGTTGATTATTTTAACTAAAGCTTATGTATATGAGATACGATGAATTATAGTTATCACGAGAATTAACTATTTATATAATTAATATTAATATTCCTTTTTCTCTGTGTGTAACTTGTGAATGTCTGACATTTCGCATAAATTACTACTAACATTTATTAAGAATTTTGCGGATTTATGAAATGAAAATTACAATTTTATAAGTTGTTTATCATGTTTGGGAAAGCAAAAGTTACACTCAGAAAAATAAATATCATAAATTCATATTTTTTATAACGATTTAAGGATATATTGAAAAAGTAAATATTTTGCTATAAATGTTAGTAAATTTTAAAATTAATGTATTTTTAATGTTGTGAAAATTTGAAGCAAATAATCCTTTTTGAATTGTATGTATTAATTTGTATAAATCATGTTACAGTATATATCGAAATATTGTAAATGGAAATGTAGTAAGAACATTGAAAGTAACAAAATCAGGAAGTTTTAGTAAATTTAACTGTTACGGGGTCTATTCTTGAATCGTTTTAGTTAAGTTGCAGCGCTTGTTCGAACGCAGACTAATGTACGTTAAATTCCTAAGAAGTTCACAAAACTGCGAGAACTATATATGGAATTTCAAGAATAGACTATAAAATTTTACCTTAAAATATCTAAATTGTAATGGTACTGATTTAAGATATAAAACTTACTTTTAGAAACAATAGCCCGTAACATGTTTGATTTTATAATATTTTATTGATTATATGTTATAATAATACAATCAATAAATTTTAATCATTAATAAATTACTAAAAGTAAAAGATAATCCAAATTCGTTTTGTTAATATGCTTGTATTGTTTTAATAATGTATGTAATTAAAATTGATTTAAATCAATTATAAATGAAATTATAATGGGGTTTAAATTACCGTATTAACATAGGAAGATTAATATAATGTTCATCCTAATTACTGACCCCTGGGATATTGCCAGGACATACGATATACTGGTAATATTCCAGGGACATCTCCAGAATCAGACTTTGATATCTTAAGATATCCTCTTATGTAGATACAAAATTGATTTTTTTTAATATTTTTTTTAATATTTTACCGTTAACTAAATACATTTATTTTCATTTATTTCTGTCCATATTAAAAACTATTTTTTTCTAATTTATATTCTATGAGTGATTAAAAATTGATACTAATCTATTAAATATTTTTTCAGATCAGTCAAAGGATTCGTTTTGGGAGGACAATAAAGATGTTATCGACTGTAATGTTATCATCAACGATGATGCAGTTATCTCTTTCAACTTATCGTCCGTGGAAAATTACGACAATTTGAGATTCGAATTGTAGGTATAATTTTAATAGCTAAAATTTCCACAAGCTTGTACTAATATAATATAATATTGGCGAATAAGTTTTATTGACAAAAGAGATAAGAAACAAAATTGATAAAAATTATTAAAATGCAGAAACTCGTATTAATATATTTTGTTTTTGGAAAATTAAGTATGAGAGGATAAGTGGACATTCAGGCAAAAACTTTTTATCTCATATTTTTGTAATTTGAAGTATTAAATTGTATAATTTATCAACTAAAAGGGACAAAATATGAAAAGAATTGTTAAGATCGTTAACTTGCTTTAAAGTAACGTTAAATTGCTTTAAATATTCGTTTAATGATGCTAATTATAAATTATTTGTTACTTGTTATTTAAAATTGTATTACATACAAAATAAGAGTAGTTAAATTTTAACAATATTTTGTATTATTTTCTGATATAATTTTTGGAAATATTGTTTTAATTTTACAAATAGTATTCTTCCCTTTTGGAATTAAATATTTTCAAGTAGCTTAACAAATAAAAATAAAACATATATCTGTTTAATTAAGGAAAAAACTTCTTTTATCAATACAACTATTTACCAAAGCTTAAAGATTATTTTAAACAGACTTAACATATCTAGATATAAATTCTTGTGTATATAAAAAGCAATTTATTTGATTTATAAACTCCTTATTGCAAATAATTCACTTAAGGCCTAATTTGTCAAAGATTTTAATATAGATCGTTGTGCGTCTTATTGCATAAACGCTTAGACGATCAACAATGTAGACGACTGTCATTGATGAGTTAGATATTTAATTTAAAACAAGCATCCATGCCACTTGCTGCAGAGCCAATACTACGTTTACGCTAAGTCTTCCAAGATCACTTAGCTACGATTATAAGCACTAACTGTGATTGTAATACGACCGGCAAAAATCTTGTCGCTTATGACGAGGGACATTAATTCTCTTCATGCTAAAGCGGAAAGTAAATAATTTGGATTTACTTTAATTCAATGAAAAGAAAGAAACATAGACAGAATTTATTATTAGATTCTCTTTATAAATAATAAAATCAACTTCAAAATAATACAATTTATTTCTAATTTCGACAAGTATTTTATTTGTATATATGAGTGCAAAATTTTACCATTAATAATAGCAACAATGACAATTGTAAGAGCGATTTTTAATATTTTTAAATTAAAAGATACTGTATAATTTTTAAAATTTATTATTCTTTTCTAGCAAAAATTTATTATCTTAAACGTAAAATACAAAAGTAATAATTTATGATATTACCTTAGTAAAAGTGAAACATATACGGTCCATGTATATTTTAACAATTTCACATAAGAAAATACAAAATTCATGTATGGACATATGTGTTGTATTAATTCATACATGGTCATGTATGGTCGATATATTGATATATAATATTTTAGCCATATATAGTTTCTATTTTTCATTTTCTTATATGAAATTGTTAACATATAAAGGGACCATACATGGACCATATATGTTTCATTTTTACTTAGGTACTTTTTCCCAGGTGAATGGCGAGATATTTTTTACTTTTTACAAGTGACAAAATTTTTAAATAATAAAAAATTATACCATACAAAATCCTCAAAAATGCGTGTCAATAAAATCATCTTCCATACGGATGTAATTTTTGCAGAAATAATTCTTGGAATTTTTTTTTTAATTCACCTATTGAAAGTTTTATAGAGTTTTCGACGTATAAATAGAAAGAGTCAATATATTGTCAATACGTCTTTATAAGAAATAACTTGTATTATGATATTTGTAGAAATGGCATTCTTGTTCGAAATAGGCCACAGCAAGCGACTGCGCGAAGTAGATTTTAGTAACTGGCGCGACACGCGTGTTTCTGCTGTGTTGTAATTCGGAATCATTAGCTCGCGAGCCGTCGGCTCCGAGTTCAATCCAATCTTTAATTTCGCTCGCATTAACCCGTTAGAAATGTTTATTAACTAGATCGTTAATTTATTAACCGCGCAGTTTGCCGAAACAATTAACCCCGGAAATTATGGAACACCTTACGCCAGTCCCCCCCCTCGTGTGTCGATGATGTGCCTTGAGTGTGTCAATTTTTTTTAATACCGATCGAGTGCTTCGACGGGTCCGATACTCGAATTTGATTTAAACTTCAAATGAACCCTCGCGACTGTTTCGTATCAATCGATGGGTAGTCAGTGTTGCAAATGTTGCGACAGCAACAACCAAAAATCCATAAACATCATTCGAAAAACAAATGGGTTAGTAATTGATGTGCGCAAATGAATTTGATAATGCGAGCCGATGAAAATTGTTAGGCGAACAATATAGAAAAGTCATCAGAAATTTGCTTTCAATGAAAGTGATTCTATTCAGACGAAAAAGATTATTTTTAATTTGAATAGTATTCTATTTAAAATAATACAATTCTTTTGTTCTCAAATATGCTTGGTAAATGGGAATATTTTTAAAATTACCCAATGCACAAATCGTTATTAAAATTGTTATAAATTTTTTATAATTTATCTTTATTTGGTTCTAGAATTTTTAGTAATTTATTTTTGAAATTTTGTTCAAACTTGTGAAACTTCTAGGGTGCGTTTTTGTTAATTCTCTGAACTTCAGAATCTGAAATAGAGAGTTAACAAAATCGCTCCCCATTAAGTTGGACAAATAAATTATTAAACATTTTAGAAATGTATCATTTATATATATTTCTTTGAATTACTTGAATTTCAATTGATCCTCCCGAATTTCAATTGAAATTTGAACGATTTTTATTCTTTTTGTTATTTGATTTGTGTTCGCGTGAATTTTAATTGAAATGAATTTGAAACATTTCTAAATCCTGCATAATAAAATTTGATTGTCTTTTCGCAAATCAATTGTAACGGTCAAAATTAATACACTTAATCTGCCTTTGAATGAGCAAGTTTACAAAACTTTTGTCTAACGATCTATAGATGTATGATCTAGAAATATCTCAAGACCTCTCGTTGAAGCGTCCTCGTGTAACTGACGTAAGCACATATGCTCACTATTATTTGACGTATGACATAAGCGTAAAGCACGACGGGCTTTTTGGTGTGCAAAACTTGTAATATTAGATTTGAAAATGGTCGGAAATGTTGTAAATGCCACTCCTTTTTCTTCCAATTTTTTCTTATTTTTATATTACGTCTGTTAACTTTTGAGTTATTTTTGTTTTATTGAAAGAAATATAAAAGAAATCACTAAAGTTTAGATGTTTAACTTTCAAGTGTTTTTCTTGGGATGAATTTTAAATATATAATGTAATTTAGATATGCGATCGGAAAAATTCACAGAAAATGCTATATAATGTATTAAAAGCTTGAAAGGATTTAAGGAATGCAATATTAAATTTTTAAATATGAAACATCTAAAAGAAAATTAATAAAAAAATTACCATTTCTATTGTGAAAGTGAGAACTACCTGTAGAGTTCATTAGAATAACATTATAACAGTAATTTGTTAATTAATGTTTTTCTACTATAACCAAACATTTTC
Source organism: Leptoteleia sp. ZL-2020 (assembly GCA_022817305.1). Classification (NCBI taxonomy): domain Eukaryota; kingdom Metazoa; phylum Arthropoda; class Insecta; order Hymenoptera; family Scelionidae; genus Leptoteleia; species Leptoteleia sp. ZL-2020. The sequence goes on from JABFPN010001087.1 coordinate 16,916, forward strand.
ACTTAAATTGTTATATTGTATTTCTTATTTATAACAATTAATTTCTCAATTATGATGAAAATAATGTAATGTCTTTGTGTAAAACCAAAATAATATAATGATAATCTTAAAAGGGTGTATATAATCTTAAAATAATAATTCAAACTGTAGTACTTGTAATTTGCATAATGTCAATAATGATTTTCAGCAAGCAATGCTATCCTTTTTGAAATTCGCGAGAATAAAAAAATATTACCAATAATTTAAATTGAATTAAATAAAATCCTTAGTTTTCTCCTTTTATTTATTGCATCTCGTCAAATACTGTAGCGTGCACTTACAGTATAAAATATAGTAAATATAGGTGGTATAAATCAAACTCAATTCTCTATTTCGTGCTTTCTGTCTAAACTTACGCAGATTGTATTTTGCATTTATAAATATTAGATAATATCAAGAACATTTTGTTTATAATAATATTAAAATTTTATTAATTATATGGTTTATAAATAATCTGGAGTTATTTTGTAATACGTTTAAAAGATCTTAAGATAATTTACAATTTTACTCCCATACATAAAGAATTTTTCTTGAATGCTGGGAATTCAAGTTTGAAGCTTAGGGAACGCTTTTAAATTGTTCTCCAACTTTTAGAGATTATTATCATCTTTCTAAATTTAAGTATTAAAAAAAATTGTTCCTTCAGATTCAAGAACATTCTGGCATTGCTCTGCCAATTATAGAAGAGTGAACAGTATCCCTCAGACATTACAGAATTTAACTTTTTGTCATCAGCAAATAACTTTATTTCACAATGTTGCCCAAGGTACGGTTTGAATTATAAATATATATTAATCGTTGTAACAAAAAGTGTGCGGTACAAAAAAGTTGTAATAAAAAAGCAGTTCGTCGTTAAGCCTTTCAAAATATTAAAACAAGAAGCTTTACTTTCATAATATTTGTAAATAAATTTATACTTTAAATATCAATGGTCAAATTAAAAGAGAGATAAAATAATTTTTTCGTTAAATTTAATGACAAAATTTTATTTTATAAATGATTGCTGGATTGATTTATTTATGTATGTTAATAATTGATATGAAATTCTAGCGATATATGTTTTTAATAATTTCCTTATATTGAAATCAATTATCACATATTAACCATACATGACCGTATATGGCCATGTATGAAATTTGTATTTTTTATATGAAATTGTTAAAAGATATATGGACCATATATGGACCATATATGTTTCATTTTTACTAAGTTATATAAGTATGTTCTTTTTTATGTCATTAGATTTTATGGAGAGTTGCCAGTGGCTCCGGAACGATACCGCGTAGAGGCAAGAAAAAAAGTTGTCCAATTAACATTGAAACATACGCAGAAAGAAGATGCAGGTTACTATTCTCTCGTTGCTAAAAGAATCTCCAATGTTCAAGGAGAACAAACGTTCACCAGAAAAGTCAAACTTAATGTCACTGAACATTCGTCGCAACTGCAGGATGGCGATCCTCCGCGCTTTATACGAAGACTGTGTGATCTTACAGTTAAAGTTGGAACCAGGACCAGATTTTTAGTCGAGATTCGCAGCCCACTAAATATAAAGGCAAGCATACTCCTACAGTGACAACAATTTGTAAAAAAATTATCTTTTTTTGTATTTTAAGGACTTATCTATAAAAACACAATAATCAATTATGAAATGTATTCATAAAAGACGTAAATATTATGATTCTTCACATTATTTTTACAAATTTACGAATACATTGTACTATTATGGTTTGTATTGTCCATCATAAATTAACTGTTTAATGTTTTATAAAACTTTTGTTATAATCCTACAAAATTTCATTTATTTATTGAACAAAAAGAAACCCTTGTTGACATTTTTGAAAACTTATTATTTTTTAGTATTTAGTCTAACATTTTATACAAGTTTATTTAATATGTTCATAATATTCGGCCAATTCGACTTAATTTTGTACGAAGTGGTGAAAGGTATTAGGGGAAGTAATTTTTAACATGTTCGGCCTTTTATGTTGTACAAAAATAACGTTTTTCTATACATTTTTCAGATCATTTGGCATAGAAATAATGAACAAATTGAACCAGGACCTAGATTTTCATTTGTGCACGAAGGAAATTTTTATTGCGTGGATGTTGCACCAGTTACTATTCAAGATCAAGGTTATTGGACTTGTATGGTAGAAAATAGTTATGGGAGAACTACTTGCACATGTTATTTAAATGTAATTGGTAAGTTTAAGTAATTTTAAGCTCTTACACTTATTAATGTCTAAGGACTTTTAAGAAAAAATTGTTTTGTTTTTTTTTCTTTATGTAACAGTATACATTTTTATAAGTCGGTATAATTGATTGTAAAATTACAGTGGATTATAGAGCATTGAAATAAAATAATAGCACACTGTATTAATTTACCCGCGGTACAAGAATAAATATAGTTAAGCAAACGAATACAATCGAAGGTTATTTTTACGACAGACATAATTGATTAGATAAATGTGAATAGCTGTAAAGCCTAAACTGTTTTTTTTTTTCAGTGCAGTAACCATTCCACTAAAATTAAAACAAATTTATTAGTTGCATATACACGCAGAAAAAAATTAAAATTTAAATTATGTTCACGGGAAATATTTTATGAACATTATCGTATACTTCTTTTAATTTTACAGTAAAGTTCCTGCAACGTGGTAAAATTGTTATAAAAGCGACATATCCATGTATACAATTTTTAATTTTTTTTTCAGTCCGTTACGCATGTCATCAAACTCTTGTCACATTTTGTTACATTCTACTATATTTGATTTTTAGCTCCAACTGGCAAACATAAACTGAAATCTGTGATTCAAAAGTAAAGTCTCTTTAACTTACGAAAATATTACGACAAAAATAGATCGCACTAACCTTGGAACCAGTCTTTATTTTATATATGCCAACAGGTTGTTTACCTGCTATTTTGATACATTTTTTCATTACACATCTTTAGAACCTTATACTTTTTGCTTTAACATGGATTTGTGTCAATTTAATTAATTGTGATAAATTCATTATTTCATAACACGATCTAAAAAAAATAATATGAAGTTGTAATGAAAGTATATGTTAGATTTAATATTAGTCTCCAAAATTTTAATAAAAAACGTTCACATAAAAGTTGTTTGAAAATTTACAAGAAAAAACGATTTAGAAATTCTGCCATATATATGTTTGACGTAACCATACCCTAGTAAAAATTTAACCAGGCACCCCGATAAGATCAACATTCTACTAAAAATTTTGGCGGGACCTTGACATGGATACCATTGTGCCTATTTGTAAAGTGGCATCCTGACCGGGACCATATCACACATCTTCAATCATTGCTCGATCAGGTTGTTTGATATGGTCCCGGCGTGGTCCCAATCGGGATAATAATAATCCGTCAGTCCATGCCGACACCACGGAAGGGCCCGATTTAATAATAAGTTGATTTTTCTTATAAAACTGAAGAACTTTTTTTTACACGTTAGATGCAAAGTGATGCTACAAATATTACTCCGTGGATGATGTTAAATATTATTATAGATCCTCTATGTTTCAGTGCCAAAAGCATACAAGAAGCCTGAGTTTGTAGCCGGATTATACGCTTTGTTAACCGAAACGGGAACTGTATCTTTAGAATGTAAAGTTATCGGTGTCCCGACGCCGGTTCTACGATGGTTTAAAGATGATAAGGAAATAAAAGCGGGAGATGTGTTTGCTTTAACTGCTAATTCAAATGATCCAACATCGCTGGGTACTTACACATGCGAAGCTGTAAACTGTATCGGAACAGCTTATTCTACCTCGCGGGTAAGTTGCTTCACTTACGAGTCTCTAATCGTCGTCCTTTCCCTAATGCATATACTAAAAAGTCTAAATAGGATAGAAGCAGTGCAGTTTCAAAAAATATATTTTATAATCAGATAATCTGATTGATAGTGTAATGAGTCGTTTCAACTTCTTTCCATGTTTAATAAAATGAATAATGTTATTCAAATCAATATATTTAAATAAATTGAATAATTCGTTTCAAAATATTTAATTCACTCTTTGTCGAATTATAATTTATGAACATTGAAATTTTAATTTTGATTAAGACTTAATTATTAGTTGCTTTATATTAGGAAGAAATGGTGTTTTGTTATGTTAGATATTAATTTATATTTTACTTTTAAACAGGTGCACGTTGTTGGTAAGAGTAGTAGAGAAAGCTCCTTAAAACCTACCGATTCAGCATCAGTATTACATCAACTTCCAGTTTTTAAAACTGCACTTCACGATGAATCATGTAAAATTGGTGAATCGTTGTTCTTATCATGCCAAGGTACGTTTTATATTCTATTCGGAAAATTTAATTTTATTATATTAAACGTACACATTACACGGAGAGAAAAAAATATCAATTTTTAATGAAAAGTTTACTACTTTGGCATTATACTTACAGAACACCATTATATGGAAAACTAGTTCATTAAAATTTTTTAACTTAGTTTATTAAAAATAGTAATTCTATGCAGTTTCATATAATTTAACAGTCTGTTTATTAAATTTTAGTAAACTGTTCAATAATTGGTTTATGAACAACATAGGCAATGGGTTAGCGACACTGATGAATAGCGACATCCAACGGAAAAAACATAAAATAAAATGTTTGCCAAAAATTAGAATTCAGTTTGTTAAAATCTGTAATCCTTGGTTTCTTAATTTTTAATATTCTTTTTTCTCCGTGTATGAGTCTAAACATGAAAGTCATATTTTACAAAAGGAATTTCTACATTAATTCATTTAAAATTGTTTTAATTAAATAAATGTATTGTTAATAAATTGTCATAATTTTAGTACAAGTACCACCGTGGCCGAAGGAAATACAATGGTATAATAAAGACGGACGAGTTCATCCTAGTCAAAAATATCACATTATAGAGGACGGTTTAGGGACTTACTCGATTGAAGTGAACCCTGCAGAAGCGATGGATGAAGGCGAATGGAAATGTGTTGCTACAAGTAACGATAATTCTAAACAGATTACCACATGCTACGTTACAATGTTCAGTAAGTGAATACATAAAATTAAAACTTTATAATAAGCTCAAAGCTTTTTTTTGACTTGCAAATGTTGTTCGCTTTTCTAATATTACAATATATTAAAATAGAAGCTTTGAGTATGATTATTTTTATAAACATATTTTCCCAGTTCCGAAAAACTACAGAAAACCTCGATTTATGGAGTGTTTGAAGGCTGTATTGACGGACGAAGGACTTGTGTCATTTGAGTGTAAAGTTGTAGGTTTCCCCACACCTTTACTAAGATGGTTTAAGGATGGACAAGAATTAAAACCAGGCGATGTTTATCAATTAACTGGCACGAACTCTTTAGGCATGTCTATATACTTATATATATATTACTGATAAATTATCTAAATGTTGATAGAATTGAAGAATGAACCGTGTTTTTCAAAATTGAATATATAAAAAAAGTCCTGTTTGTAAGTATTTGGAAGGTCAACTTAATGAAATAAAACCAATACAATTGCTTATTTATATCCGAAGGATGTAAATACAAAGCGAAAATAAAGTATTTGTTTTTAGTGTTTTGAAAACGTTTCATTCTTCAGCATCATTAAATATTGAATATTATACATATAAGAAGAATAGTAATAATTAAATATACATATTATCCACTAACTTTTAATAACATTTAATTGTTTTATAGGTTCCTATTGTTGTATAGCTAGAAATTGTATGGGTGAAGCCACAAGTACTGCCGAATTAACAATTGAAGACATACAAAATCAATTAAACGAAGACGAACGATTGCAACTTTTGACGTTAAATCAACCACCGAAATTTATAAAAGGTTTAAGAAGTTGTGAAGCAAAGATAAATGAAAACTTTAAATTTACGGTGCAAGGTAAGTTGATTTGATAGGTAATAATTAAATTATAATGGCATACGGGGAAAAAATATGAAAATTAGATAAACTCATTCATCTATCAAAGTGAATATTGTTTCCGTGCAGATAGGTTTTTTAAAAACTTAGTTAAACTTTAGAATCAACATTTACCAAAATTCACGAATTTTTTATATAAGGAAAGAAAACTTCGTGTACAGTATGTATAAGAGTTTTGGTAGTATTTGTTTTGTTCATGTAACAAATTTTACTCTATAAATTTGATGCTAACTTCTGCGATTACTTATACAATGTACTATTTATTATTTTTGTTCGCAGTAAGTATTTTGCCTGTACCAAGTATGTCGTGGTTTCGTGATGATACGCCTGTTTCTGACAATGAAAAATATAACTTAAACATAGAAACGTTAGGGTCGTGTCATTTGGAGATACGGCAGCTTGAATTTTTAGATCAGGTAAGAAATAATAAGATTTAGACTGGATAGAAATTAATCGTACATCGTAATCGTACACTGGATAAAAATTAATTACTATTTTAATGAAGTAAAAGATTTTTAATACTTTAATAAAAAGATAAAAATGTTAAAGAAATGGCATCAGCTCTTCTCATTGAGTTTGCAACCTCAATTTCTAACATTTAAATTATTTCTAACAGAAATGTGAATGTATTAATATTAATAATCCATTTTACACAGGTGGCATGTTTTTTATGTCATATTAAAATAATGTTCTCGTAAACAGGCAGAATGGAAGTGTATAGCAACGAACGAATTCGGACACAGCGTGACTTCCTGTTTCTTACGACTTATCATTCCAAAGCATTACAAAAAGCCAAAATTTTTAGAAAGCCTTCGGGCGGTGTTGTCGGAAGAGGGCGCTGTAAATCTTGAATGTAAAGTTATAGGTGTCCCTCAACCAATTCTTAAATGGTACAAAGATGGCCAAGAATTGAAACCAGGAGATATTCACCGAATTACGTCTGGTCAGGACGGTGTGCGTTGCTTAGGAACATACACATGCGAAGCTATCAACTGCATGGGTACAGTTAGCAGTTCGGCTTCTTTACATGGATTTGAAGGTAGTTATTATAAAGATGGAATTGAATAGTAAAACTTTATTGAAATGAAAACTTAAAACTAATAATATTTGCAAAAATTTGGAAGGTTAATAAGTGTAGTATAAAATATAAAATAGAAACAAATTTTATTTACGTTTTGTATTTTAGACACGTTTCATTGTTCAATCCCATATTATAACGAGGTAAAATATTATCCTGTTACTTTACTTTAAATGTTACTTTATGATTCATTTATACAGATCGAATGGCAACTGTACGAACTACGGATGTATACCCAACTACAACATTGTTAGCAGCTCAAGAAAGAGATTTGGGCCGTCATCTATCTTTATCTACAATTCACGAAGAAAGAACATCTCAGTTACACGAAACTATCCAGACAGATCAGTCCGTAACTTTGGACGATCGTGGGGAAGTTTCATTTAGTTTCGATGGTAAAGAGGTATCGGTTAGTTTATACGAAACTCCAGATCTTACTGAAGAAGAAGCACTTCAAATTGTAGAAATGTACGCTGATCAATTGTCGGAACACGTTACCGGTACGTTTTCACTCCTTTGTCGAAATATAAATGATATAACAATCATACATTCCTGTTTTCATCTGTATTTTCAGAACACAATGTCATCGAATTACCACCGTTGCGATTTACTAAAGAAACATCAACATCGGGCAATTTACTAATGGAAGCAGTAGTAATTGATGTGTCAGGGGATTACTTTCTTACCGCAGAGGAGGGCGATGATCTTCGCACCGAAGCTGATATGGAGGACATATCAATTTTGGAAGATCAAACAGCACAAATCGCGTCATTGTCATCGGCTTTTGTTTCAGAACACAGTGCACATGAACAAACCAAAATTCCGAAAAAGCCGCCGCGTAGGAAATCGGGAAGTTCCTCAAAAAGTTCGTCTAGAAGTGACAAGAGTGAAAAACGCTTGTTAGAATCAGAATCGTACCATAGTGCCAAAGATGCGACGATAGGATCCCTATCATTTGATAGAAACGAAAAGATGAATGTTGATACAGAATTAGACAGCGAAGCATTCGTTGACGCAGTTTCGTCGGATCGAGCTAAGAGTTACATTAATCAATCTGAATCTTTCACTAAAGGTAAAAGAAAAGGAAGCGATAATTTGGACACAGAGCAGACTGTATCGCAAAGTTCGAACTTGGCTGATTTGCCACTTGAATTTGATAACAGGTCTATACATTCAGAAGACGTAGCATCGTCGAGAAAGAGACGCAGCATTGGAGATGAGGATAGTTCTGAAAAGTCAATTAATTATGAGACAAAGAAGCGCACAAAAATAAGTGATTCCGTGGAGGAAGAATTGCAAAGTTTATCATCAGGTACAATTAAAAAAGAAATATTGGATATATTGAATAAATTGGCAGAACCAGTATCTAGAATACGTATGGCCTTAGTTCAGTATGAAGTACTGCAGCAATTAAGCGAATCAGCTGAGAGCCAAGAATTGGACGCATTTTTAATGGAGCATGTGATAAATCCTGTTAAAGAATTGTGTCATATGATAACAGTTATTGAGACGGATGTTTTACAAAATACTGGGGATAGTTCATTGGCTCAAACTGGTAAAATTTCTTTATTAGAAATTGTTGGCGAACCAGCTGAAGAATTATTGCGTGGAGTGGATTTAATTAATCGACATGCTAGCATAACGTCCCAAAGATATGACCTTCTCGTTTTAAATTCTTTAGTGGATCCTACGGACGAGATAATTTCAGGAATGTCGAAATCATATTACGAATTAACTGGAAATTCTAAATTTGAAAGCCCAATCATTTTATCACGTACAAAACGTGCTGTTGATAACCTCACAGTTGATATTAATTCATTAATAGTTCAGCATTCCGATTTAACCCCTGAATTAAGTGAGACCTTGACTTTAACTTGTAAACTTCTTCATAGCTTTTTAGGAAAAATACCCATCAATCCAGTAAATAGCACGTGGACGGAAAATATTGATGCAGTTTTAGTTGAATCCTTATCTCGGCCACTCGAAGAGATGGAGCAAACAATTAAATTGATTATTTACGAATCAGACATATCTAAAATATCAGAATCACTTCTTTCACACATTTCAGAATTATTAAGAAGAACAGAGGCACTTGACGTAGCGTTAGACAGTTACGACAAAGATTTTCGCACAAATTTCGTTACTTCTTTTAAATCATCATTAATTAACACTAATGAAATGTTAAGAAAAATTTCATACGATAAGTTAAGTACCGCAGAAACTTTATCATTTCCGGAGGCTATTATTGATTCTTTAATCGAAGTACAATCTACTGTAAGTTCTGTCTTACGTGACGGGGACGAAATGCTAACTGACGATGAATTGATCGCAAGTCTTACAGATTTACGGCAGTGTATATCAAATATAGCTCAAACTGCAACGTCCCTCAATGAAGAAGAAACAATTCATTCGATATTGGGGTTAGAAAGTCCATTGCTTGAACTACGTAACGCTGTACTTTCGGATCATTCTTCGGAAGAATTATTTAGACTTCAAGGAACAATGTCGCCAATAGAAGGATTGAAACAAATTGTTGAAAAAGTGTTAAATTATACGGACGGAACGGAAGTATCGAATATTATTAAACCTATTCATGGAATATTAGAAGATTTGCACGAACAAATTCCAGCAGTAATAGAACAGTTAGAATCGACTGTACTTACACCAGAAACAATGTCTTCGAGAGAAACAATTTTAGACAAAAAAACCATATCGGAAGATTTATTGGATGTACATGAAATACCAGCAATTTTAAATGAAATTTCTCTTAGATTCGACAACATTATTGATAATCAAGCGAATACGTTTTACAAAGAGAATTCAGCTTCTTCAATTCTGTTGGAAAGAATTAAAGATTTAAAAAATAACGTCAATTCATTAGCATTTTTCTTTGAAAGTTCATCGCAAAATACAAGCTTAATAGAGGAAGATGTTATTAACAATCTTTCATTACTTAAAGGCCCATTGATTAAGTTACATACCGCATTATCAATTTCTAATTATGGCACAGATGAATACAATATAATTGAAGACATTACACCTCCCATTAGAAGGTAAGCATAATAATAATATTTATTAATTTATTTTGAAATTCTGATAATAAATTATCAGATATTTGCGGTGATTTTTCTTGGACAACTTTCAACATATGTTTTAAAAAAATTTCTAAAGTTAAATATGTTATCTATTAATAATTTAAATCAATAGTAATTTATTACATAATAAAATAAACGTAAAAACATTTTATTTGTTACAGGCTGAAGGTAGTTATACAAGATTTAATAGACAATTGCACAGATATTATGTCTGTATCACCGATATTTCAATTATTAGAAGACGTTGAAAATGAATTAATGATAATAACTGATGATATGCGGACAAAAACAAGAAACGAATTTACTAATGACAATAAACACGAAGATAGGCATTTGGGTTATAATTCAATGACAAATGCAAATAAAATACAATATATAAAAACATTCTACGATGAATTGCGCGAAATGATAAAGGTTTATGAAGAAACTGAAAATGAAAGGCCATATTCATATATTAAAGAAACTTTTGCAGCATTGACAGATTTTATAGAATATCTTATAGAAAATAATAACATAAAAGTAATGGACACTAAAGTAAAATCTAACATCACTGCTAATTTTTGTGACAGTGAGTCTATGAAAGATCTTAAAATAAAACTAAAACATATTATACAGAGGATATCACAAAATAGTGAATACAGTTCGTCAGAGAAAGTTCTATTAAACAGATTTAATCAGTCGATACAGAATCTAAAAATGAATTTATTGATACCAGCATCTAAAGCCCAATGTACAATGGCAGAAGCTCCAGGGGAGACGGATATGAGTGAAATAAATGACATTATACAGTTAGTGAATGAAATTGGAATTATTATTAACGATATAATAGAAAAACGTTCATCAAATATTTCAGAATCTGTTATTCAAGAAGTGATACAACAAATCAAAGAACAAATGGATAGTAAATTACAAGAAATAGTTATTAATCTGGAAGAAATTTTAAAACTACATTCTGCAAATGCCAGTGTATCTGAAAAAGCTATAGAACTAAACACAGCAGTTGACCAACTCTTTACAAATTTCGTTGAAATAAGACGTAATATTAATTCACCAATAATTTTAATGACTAATGATTCCAATACAGTAGAAGAAAATACGACGCTAGTCGTATCTAAAATTGGTGAATACTTACGAATATTACAAATCCCGTTAACAGAAATAGACCAGATATTAAACAATTCACCTACGGATAATGATATAGAGCAATCAATACTTCTTCAACTTCAAAAAACATTAAAATTAATAGAACAATTCTCGCTAGATGGTGCACTCAAATATCAAACGGTTACTGTAAAGAATGCTGACTTGCTGAATATTAATTCAAAGGCAAAAGAAATTCAATTAAAATTATGTTCCATAAATACACAACGTCAGTCGCAAACGGAAACAAATTTAGATAAAAGCTGTATTGCAAGTGATAAATCTAACTGTGATATAATAGCAGATAAAATATGTAAATCTCTAAGCGAAATTGAAAATGGTTTCTCCTCGTTTATAAATGAATTTATTCATGAATTTCCTCAGTCTGTTATTACTTCAGAATTAATAAAATCACTCGATACATTACGACAGTTAATATTGAAAGTAAAGTACGATATATCAACAGAAACAATGAAAGAAAAAGATAAAACGAAAGAAATTCAAGAGGCAGAATTATTAGAACTTCCAGAATTTTATAAATCTGTGCAGAAAATAAAATTTCCATTACAGGACATAGAACAAGCTTTACGTAGTATGCTTATCCATAGTGAATCAGAACAAATGCTTTTACGTAAACTGGAGACATCCTTCCATTTAATCGAGCAAGAAGTTTTAATTCCAATAATGCAATCAAATATATATATAACAGATAAACGAGAGATGATTAATAAGACCGACATTCATGATATTCCTCAACTTATAAAGAAAGTAAAATTTGCAATTAATAATCTCATTACATTGCAAATTCCTTTAATAAAGCAGGCAGAAGAAGAATTTTCTACTGAATTGGTAGAAGGATTAATTAAGTCTCTAAAAGAAATAGAGGATGATTTCACATTACGTCTAGAAGAATATAACCGTCAATTTTTGGAATTAGATAAATCTTCAAAAGTTAAAGAATCGCTTGATAGATTACGACAATCAGTATTGCATGTGAGGAACAGCATAACGTCTGAACCATTAAAAATGGTAGAAGCAACAAATACTTCTCAGCAAATTAAAATGACAAAATCTTCATTAATTTATGAATCTTTATGTGCAATAAGGACTCCCATTCAAGAAGTAAAGGAAGCTATATCCGGTACAGATATTCAAAATGAGGCAGAGATGTTAATTTTACAAAAACTGGAAAAACCATTACAAATAATAGTAGAAAAGATCGTAAATCCATTAGTACAATCTGAATTGTATGCACAAGACAAATTGAAACTAATAACTAAAAACGATATTCAAGATGTTGCTCAAGTTGTAAAGGAGCTAGAAGTAGCTGTTAAAAATTTGAATGCACAACAACTATTGTTAGCGGAAACGAATCTTCCACGCAAGGAAATCATTCAATGTGTATTACAAGAAAAATTATGTGAATCACTCCATCACTTAGAAAGTGGACTATCTTCATTCCTAACAAAATGCAATCAAACAGTCCCGATATCTAATAAATATTCAGAAATTAATGTATCATTTAATAAATTAAAACAATCAGTATTGAATTTCAAAAATACTATATCGTCTATTACATTCAATATAGTTAATGTTGCGAAATCTGTAGAACAAGGTCAATTGACAGAATCGACAATAACTAAAAATTCTTTGTGTGAATTAATATCTCCTCTACAAGAAGTACAACAAGATTTATCTACAATAATTATTCATAATGAAGCAGAAAAGTTACTTCTTTGCGAGCTGAATGAACCACTGCGACAAATGGAACAAAATATGATAGCTCTGGGAATGGAACCAAAATTCTATTATGAGGAAAGAACGGAAGAAACTAGCGCAAAATTTATTGAAGAGATCGTACAAAAAATATCAAATATAATATATACAATAGAAAATTTAAATGTTGAACAAACTCAGTCATTTGAAGAAGATACTTGCTCTGAAATGGTAAACAAAATTTGTGACACTCTCGTTAAAATCGAAAACGATCTTTCTATGTGTATGGAAGATTACAAGCAAGAAACTCCACAATCATTTCATTCTTCCCAACTAAAATTGTCGCTTGAAAAATTAAAACATTCAGTGTCACAGGTGAGATTTAATATAACTCCTGAAGGACTAGAAACGACAAGTCTAGTAAAGAATAATCACGTAGCAAATATGCAATTACCACTTATTTACCAATCACTGCGTGAAATAAAGGCGCCGTTGCAAGAGATCGAGCAAGTTTTATCCAAAATGGTTGTACATAACGAAGGGGAACAGTTACTTCTCAATAAATTAGTGGAACCACTGAAGTTGATTGAAGAAAATGTAGTTAATCCAATAATGCAATCCAAAATGTTCACGAAGGAAAAACTGGAAGTCGTTACTAAAAATGACCTTCAAGATATTGCGCAAACAATAAAAGAAATGGAAGTAACAGTTAAGCGGTTAGAAGCACAACAGTTTGCGCCACCGGAAAGTGCGTTAACTCAAGAGCTATGTAAATCACTTGAGCTAGTGGACGCTGGTCTGTCCTCGTGTTTAGAGGAGTCTCAGGAAGTTGCAGAATCCCCCGAATATTCAAAGTTGAAAATGTCTCTTAATAACCTGAGACAATCAATACTGCATATAAAGAGTACTGTCATATCTGAAGCTCCAAACATAGTAGATCTTTCAAAACCTGGTCAGTCGGCCGAATTAAGAGAAGCTGAAATTATACGTGAAACTATGAGCGAAATTAAGGCTCCGTTGAAGGAGGTTGAGCAAGCTTTAACCGAAATGGTGGTGCATAATGAAGGGGAAAAGGCACTTCTCCATAAATTAGAAGAACCACTGAAATTGATTGAAGAAAACATAGTTAATCCATTAATGCAATCCAAAATGTTCACGAAGGAAAAACTGGAATCCGTAACTAAAAATGACCTTCAGGATATTGCGCAAACAGTAAAAGAAATGGAAGTAACAGTTAAGAGGTTAGAGGCACAACAGATTGCGCCACCGGAGAGTGCGTTAACTCAAGAGCTATGTAAATCACTCGAGCTAGTGGACGCTGGTCTGTCTTCGTGTTTAGAGGAGTCTCAGGAAGTTGCAGAATCCCCCGAATATTCAAAGTTGAAAATGTCTCTTAATAACCTGAGACAATCAATACTGCATATAAAGAGTACTGTCATATCAGAAGCTCCAAACATAGTAGATCTTTCAAAACCTGGTCAGTCAGCCGAATTAAGAGAAGCTGAAATTATACTTGAAACTATGAACGAAATTAAGGCTCCTTTGCTGGAAGTGCAGGAGGTTTTATCCGAGTTGGTTTTGCATAATGAAGGGGAAAAGATACTTCTCAATAAACTAGAAGAACCACTGAAATTGATTGAAGAAAACGTAGTTAATCCAATAATACAATCCAAAATGTTCACGAAGGAAAAACTGGAAGTCGTTACTAAAAATGACCTTCAAGATATTGCGCAAACAATAAAAGAAATGGAAGTAACAGTTAAGCGGTTAGAAGCACAACAGTTTGCGCCACCGGAAAGTGCGGTAACACAAGAGCTGTGTAAATCACTCGAGCAAGTGGAAGCTGGTCTGTCCTCGTGTTTGGAAGAGTCTCAGGAAATAGCGGAATCCCCCGAATATTCAAAGTTGAAAATGTCTCTTAACAACTTGAGACAATCAATTCTGCACGTGAAGAGTAATGTCATATCTGAAGCTCCAAACATAGTAGATCTTTCAAAAACTGATCAGTCGGCCGAATTAAGAGAAGCTGAAATTATACGTGAAACTATGAGCGAAATTAAGGCTCCGTTGAAGGAGGTTGAGCAAGCTTTAACCGAAATGGTGGTGCATAATGAAGGGGAAAAGGTACTTCTCCATAAACTAGAAAAACCACTGAAATTGATTGAAGAAAATGTAGTTAATCCATTAATGCAATCCATATTGTTTACAAAGGAAAAACTGGAATTCGTAACTCAAAACGACCTTCAGGATATTGCGCAAACAGTAAAAGAAATGGAGGTAACAGTTAAGAGGTTAGAGGCACAACAGATTGCGCCACTGGAAAGTGCGTTAACACAAAATCTTTGTCAATCACTCGAGCAAGTGGAAGCTGGTCTGTCCTCGTGTTTGGAAGAGTCTCAGGAAATAGCTGAATCCCCCGAATATTCAAAGTTGAAAGTGTCTCTTAATAACCTGAGACAATCAATACTACATGTGCAGAGTAACGTCATATCTGAAGCTCTTAATATAGTAGATATTTCAAAACCTGGTCATTCTGCGGAATTAAAGGAAGCTGAAATTATCCGTGAAACTATGAGCGAAATTAAGGCTCCGTTGCAGGAAGTGGAGCAAGTTTTATCCGAAATGGTAGTGCATAATGAAGGGGAAAAGATACTTCTCCATAAACTAGAAGAACCACTGAAATTGATTGAAGAAAACGTAGTTAATCCATTAATGCAATCCAAATTGTTTACGAAGGAAAAACTGGAAATCGTTACTAAAAATGACCTTGAGGATATTGCGCAAACAGTAAAAGAAATGGAAGTAACAGTTAAGAAGTTAGAAGCACAACAAAATGCGCTACCGGAACCAGGTCAAGAAAGTGACCGGACTGAGTTAACACATGAGCTGTGTAAATCGCTCGAGGAGGTAGAAGCTGGTCTGTCCTCGTGTTTGGAAGAGTCTCAGGAAATAGCAGAATCCCCCGAATATTCAAAGTTGAAAATCTCACTTAATAACTTGAGACAATCAGTACTGCATGTGAAAAGTAATGTCATGTCTGAAGCTCTAAACATAGTAGATCTTTCGAAACCTGGTCAGTCGGCCGAATTAAGAGAAGCTGATATTATACGTGAAACTATGAGCGAAATTAAGGCTCCGTTGAAGGAGATTGAGCTAGCTCTAACCGAAATGGTGGTGCATAATGAAGGGGAAAAGGCACTTCTGCATAAATTAGAGGAACCACTGAAATTGATTGAAGAAAATGTAGTCAATCCAATAATGCAATCCAAAATGTTCACGAAGGAAAAACTGGAAATCGTTACTAAAAATGACCTTCAAGATATTGCGCAAACAATAAAAGAAATGGAAGTAACAGTTAAGCGGTTAGAAGCACAACAGTTTGCGCCACCGGAAAGTGCGGTAACACAAGAGCTGTGTAAATC
>JABFPN010001088.1:0-33328 GCA_022817305.1 Leptoteleia sp. ZL-2020
AAATTGTTTCATTTTATAATTAATGAGTTTTATGAAAGTATTTTATAAAAATATTGTTGATAATTATATTTCAATTAAAACAAGACATAACCCCCTTAATAATACATATCTTTCAATTTATTGTAAAATACAAATTAACTTAAGAAAAATGCAACACAAGTCAACAGTTAAAAAAATTTAGAATTTTTTGTATTCTTGATATTGAATGATAAAAAATTCTATTGCAGGTGACCTAAAAGTTCAAAATACAGCTCAGTTGAAGTATGTGACAGAAGAAGATCTCACTGCAATTGGCATGAGCAAGCCGGAAATGAGACGCCTCAAGAAATTCTTCCAAAAGCATTTCCCACAAAATTATCTTTCGAAATTCAAAAAGATGCTTTTATCAAAACGCGAGGAAAACATCCCAGACACAATGAGTATTCTCTCAGAAGAACGACCAGAACGGCCACCCATTCGCGTTCCCAACAAACATATGATTCCGGCGGATGCGATTATAGTCAACAAAGAGTTGGGAACAGGCGAATTCGGTGTCGTCCAGCAAGGTGTCTGGACAAACGATGGCGAACGTATCCAGGTGGCCATTAAGTGTCTGTCGCGAGAGCGCATGCAAAACAATCCAATAGAGTTCCTAAAAGAGGCTGCTATAATGCACACAATCGATCACGAGCACATTGTACGTCTGTACGGAGTCGTATTGGACACGAATTCTTTGATGTTGGTGACCGAATTAGCGCCACTGAGATCGCTCCTTGAATGCCTAAAAGAACCCAGCCTACGGGCTAGCTTTCCCGTCTCTTCTCTATGCGACTTTGCGGTGCAAATCGCTGACGGAATGCAATATCTTGAGGCAAAAAGACTAATACATCGAGATCTGGCTGCCAGGAATATTTTAGTATTCTCAAAGAACAAAGTCAAAATATCAGATTTTGGACTCTCTAGAGCATTGGGTGTTGGCAAAGATTATTACCAAACCAATTTCAACGTGAATCTCAAGCTTCCTATTGGTATAAACAACATTATTTGTATAGTATATTATGCATAAATACATGTTTTTTTTATTTTCATTCACTTTTCGATTATGAACTTTAATAAACTTTTCACTTAATAATCAAAGCTTATCAGATTTCTGATATGCACACATAAATAGGTCTAAGGATATATCATACTATGTTAATATAACTATTAATTTTTATTGCATAATTAAATTTTACACTTTTATTAACTTTAGTCTTCAAACTATTAATTAAAAAAAATATATATAAATAACAAATGGATTAAATTTATTTCAGCTTGGTGTGCCCCTGAATGTATTTCTTATTTAAAATTTACATCTGCAAGTGACATGTGGGCATACGGAGTCACTCTCTGGGAGATGTTTAGTTACGGTTTTCAACCTTGGGCTGCTTTAACCGGGCAACAAATTCTAGCAGCCATTGATGAGCCTAATTTCCAGAGACTCGAGCAACCTGAATGTTGTCCTAAGGACTACTTTACGTTAATGTTACAGTGCTGGCAGCACGAACCTGCGAAGCGACCTAAATTCTCTGAGCTTATAAATCTACTGCCGGATTTGAAACCGGAACAGGTGCAAGCTGTCCAAGATTGCAATGAGGTCGGCCAGTTGATGTACAGGCAGGGCGATGTAATCACAGTTTTGGACAAAGCCAGCAACAATACAATGTGGAAGGGTGTCCTAAATAACGGTAAAACAGGATTCTTCAATCCGGCGCATACAATCGCGTATTTAGGCTCAAATTTGCCTAGCAACAAACCTGCAGAATTTACTCGAGGTGATGGTAAAAATGCATTTTCTTCACAACGCCGCAAGATCCGCACGGATATGATTTCGTCGCCGCAGGGTGATCTGAAACACACGGGACATGTAGGTTTGGATGGCGCTTACTTCGGGGACGTGAGCTTCCTGGCAGGCAAGTACCCTCATCTGCCTCGTCAAGTCGTCACGCCTTATAAGCCACAAGAGGACATCACGGATAACTCTAGTCAGCATTTAAATCTCGAACGAAGAAATGCGGAGGCTGACCGCGATTTTGCCAGAGAACGAAACGTCCAACCCTTACAGTCTGACATGCACAACAAGAATGGTTGTTATCAATTTGGTTACTTTTCATTTTTCTCTAAACACCATAAAGTTTAAACGAACATGGAAATACAATTTTTTTTTTAATTTATTTACAAACGCTTTAATTTCATTATTATTATAATACAATTATATTATTTTTGATATTTCAGAAGGCTTATGGTCAGATGCAGGTTCTGAAACATCTCACATTGAAACTGCTGAAAATATAACAAAACAATCAATAAATTCCTGTATGATGAGCAGCACTGACACTATCGGTCCTGATCACGAATATCATGAAATTAGCGACGAAGAAAACCAAGACAGTCCACTAAGATTCGATAAACCATTAAGTTTTGATTTTGGGTCCAGTCTTCTAGATGAAATGGATCAAATGTTTAAATCTTTAGGTTTGATTTTAAAACAATATATAAATTAAGTTATAAAAATAACAATACATTATATATATATATAAAATTGTAGGTTCTTCCCCTCTTCCCCCACCAACAAATCACCCATTATCAAGTGAACATGAATCAAGCAATGTTAGGAACGAATTGCGCGAAATGCAAGCCAAGCAGAGTAGTAAAAAGAAGCAAGCCACCGTGAGTCCTATAAATGTAGAGTAACTTTTACATTTTAATTTTCATTCTAATAAATGAAAT
Organism: Leptoteleia sp. ZL-2020; assembly: GCA_022817305.1. Classification (NCBI taxonomy): domain Eukaryota; kingdom Metazoa; phylum Arthropoda; class Insecta; order Hymenoptera; family Scelionidae; genus Leptoteleia; species Leptoteleia sp. ZL-2020. The sequence goes on from JABFPN010001088.1 coordinate 2,749, forward strand.
TTTAATTTTTGTTATGTATTTGTATACAGAACAAGCAATTAATGTTTTAAGAACAAATAATTGATGTAAAATAATTTACAGGTAAAACCAATATCTGCTGCTGATCAAAAAACTCTTTACTCGGCGATAGCCATGGCACAGGAATTAACTGCACGTTCCATGACAGATCTTGAACATCCGTTAGAATCCCCACGTACTCCAGCCAGTCCATCTAGGCGCCGAAAATTCTCATTTAAGTTACCACATCAACACAGTCCCAAGCCTGACAGACGTCACTTTGCAGAGGAAGCTGCCAGCATACCTGATATCCAGGTACATTTACACATTTTCAATAACAAATTTATAATAAACCTTTTATTTATATTTTTTCAGTTATTAAATTATTTATCAGTTGCCGATTGTAAATAATTTTTTTTTATTTAATTAAATTTCAATTGCTAATACTCTTCAGAAAGTTGAAATGCATTTGACTTATGCAGTCTTACATTCATAATTCTTATCGTGAAACAATTATTTTTAGAGTTGTTTAAAAATTGTTTTAAATACTAACTCTTATCATGCGTAAACTAAAGATAGTAAACCAAATAATGAAGTGAACAAATAACAAAAATAACTAATGCTAACAAAATTCCCCTCCTCCTTCCCATTCTATTAATTTTCCGTTTTGCTTCTCTTTTTGCACAACCAATCGTACCGCTTAATTCACTTTACACATCACGCCGCCTTTCTCCTTTTCCCGTAAGCACGACAACAATTGTATAATCACGTACCGTCTCTATTTTATTTTCTGCGTCTCCCTTTTTATCCTTGTTTACCTGCTCTGTACCTTCATTTAAACTAATTTTATACTAACCCCCCAAAGTGGCTGTGTTCAAGTCTGCAATCCCTTTCTTCCACTGTATCCTCAATCGAATCACTCGGCGCGCCATCTACGCTAAAGCTTCCCCTTTGGGACAAAGCTTCCGCTGAATTTTGCTTCGCGAAATCGCGCGAACTTCTTACTAAACCAAGCGCTTGGTCTACCTACATCGACGCGGATTTAGACGCTCGAATTTTGGATTCCAAGCAAAACCTCGCCAAATCCACCGAGTATCTTGAGTCGCGCAATCGTAAGAGTCACTGCGACGGCAATGTACAAAAGCAAAATGGCAAAATGGCGTACGAGAGTTCAGCACCGAAGCGGGTATCTGCGAGCTACGTAGACCGTTATTTCGACCAGGCTGGGTATCTTGACGATGACCTCGACCTTTATATGCGCAGCGTTACATATCTCGATCAGGATCGAGTCGACAAGATCAATAGTCTCTCTTGTCGCGCTTCTTCCTTTTACTCGAACTTCCAGGAGTTCGCAACCAACGCCAGAGCAGCGTCCAAAATGGCAGACTCGGTTTCTTTTGGCCTGCAAAACGGCTTGAGAAACATCGACTCTCCTACGAAAAAGACGTTTGGCACAAGACCGAAAGTTCCAAGTTCTTTGGAAACTAGTAGGAATGCTAACGTCCTTCTCAGGCCTACCAGAAATTCTTATCAAGAAAACCAAGCAGCGCCCGATTCTGGAAACTTAAAAACTGCAATACCGGACAATCCCAGGATCAATGCGGAAGCAATTAGAGTGAATCTTCCAACGTTGCACAAGTGCGACAACCAAAACGGACAAGACAACTTTCCATACGTCATATCGAATAACCCGCTTTACGAACCGGATAGAAAGGAGAAACCAATGGAGATCGGGCAAAAGTTACTGGGAGAGAAATTCCACCGAGACGTATCCGGCTTGGAGAGCGTGAAGAATTACTTCGACGCTCGAAAGGAAGAGGGTTTGCTGGATCTGGAGAATGTGCCAAGCTCGTGCAAGCCAAGGCTGAAAAACCTTGACCTGTTCAACGTAGCTAATCAAAAAATTCTTGGACAAAATGTACACATATTGGAGCCGCCAAAACTTTACCAAAATGAGAACATTAGAAAGGACGCCGTTAAGCTACCCGCAAGTGTATATAGACATCGCACCTCATCGTTGTCTGAGAATCGTAAACAGCAAATCAGAAGCTCGCGCAACTCCTTCCACCCGCGTAGGGATTCCAGCGAGGATTCGGATTCGATTTCCCATTCGGAGACGGATATCAGGAGCAGGCTCAAACATAGACGGCGTCACAAGAAAATGCACAACTTTCACTTGAATTACAAGAGCAAAGCGTACCTTTTACACCCGGATAGTGCGAAGGGGGCGCTGTCGGTTGAGCTTTGCGGTAAATCTCCACCTCCGTCCACGAGCTTTCTTAATTCGTTATCGCCCCCCTTCCCTTCGAGAAACAATTTACTATCCTGGCCAGAGAGCGCACCTAGTTCGAGTTTAACTTTCACGAGTAATTCCGATTTGGATTCGGATACCAGTTCAGAGTATCCAGAATTTGCGAATGACACGTTTCCACCCTCGCCCGCTCCTTGAGAAATGACTCATGACGCACAAATTGCATGCAAGATTCCAAGAAGAAGTTGAAATTGAAAATTATTAGTGAAACACATTGTAAAGAACTTGAAAGGCAAGGTTACGCTGGGCAAACTTTTATATTTTTATATATGTGTACGAAATTGCATGCAAAAATTTTTTATCCCACTGAAGAATTTAATTGGAGTAAGAGGTCAAGGTGAAGTCTTCAAACTGAGAAGGAGACATTAAAAATGTATCTTAATGGCTGACAAATTATAGTATACATAATACCAGTATTACTTTTTATTAATACTGTCAGAGTGACAGTAGATATTTATATGTTAAATTGAATCGATTTTATTAAGCTATTCACGTTACCTAATCAGAAAATTAACATTTTATTAGAATAGATAATTTCAAAGGTTTATTTTATAAACATTATTTCGTTCTTCAAAAACCATAAATAATCCAGAAAATAATCCAGTTTTTAGTCATCGTTAAATACTACTATAAATATTTGCCCAAACTTTGTCTTTATTTTTTGGTAAGGTATCTGGCTGATCTCAATAAGAAATACGCTCTTCTAACATAAAAATTAATAACTTGTTGTTTTTTAATTTATAATGAAGTGGATTAAAGTTACAATATTTTAAAATATTAGTTATCAATTTCAATCTTCAGTGAAAAATTCACAAATAGTATATAATGCCTACAGGTGAATAGTATTGGAATCTTGTGTATAGAAACTTTGCTCATTTATTTTCACTATTATTTAATTAAATATGAAAAATTATAAGTTAATAAAAATATAATGTGAAAAATGTGTATTCACAATATAAAATTCTTTTTTATTAATAACAATCAATTTGAGTTTATAAATTAGATACTAATATTGTATAATATAAATATATGTAGTGGTAAATTTGTATTTTTCCAAATTAATGCTAGTTAAATAATCTTCATTAACAGTATTATTTTATTTATATTTGAGAAAAAGTGATTATAAATATTTCAATGGCATTAAACACATTATAAGTAAATGTTGATTAAGGACGTTCTATCGCCGCTATAAAGTATTATGTGAAGTATTTTTAAGTTAAAATTATAATACGTTACATAAACAAATACAATTATTAAATCTAAGATGTTTATTAATAAGTATTAACGTTAATTTTTTTTTGTATAAAATAATTTAATAAAATGAAAATGTAAGCGTTCTTAAGTTGCATTTTTATGCAAATTAAGCATAAAATACTTGCAAAACGCCAAATTTATAGTGAAATTAAAGTTTTGGTAATTATAGATTTAGATTATATTCTTTGCGATAGAACGTTCTTAATATTTAATAGTAATTATGCCGATTATTTTTCAGTATTTTTATGTTACTGTTTAAATTAATTAAAAATATCGATAAAAAATTCATTAAAGTATTGAAACAATTTCTGTAAATTATTTCGTGATATTCTAAAGATTTTGAACTAAAATATTGACATACTTTCAAAAATATGCAATGCAAATGCCGCACTAGTTAAACATTGGTCACTTTAAGATTGAAACAATATTCATAAAGATTAGGATTGAACCTGTCAGAGTAGAATGTAGCATTTCCACATACAGTGTATCATAAATTACAAGTCGTTATTTTATTAAATTGTATAGTCTTGTTGATCTAAATTAGTATAATGTTTGATAAAAACAAAATTAGAAGCCAAATTAAAATGTAATGGTAATTACTAGTAAGTAAATATTGTTCGTATTAACCTTTAACAAATATGTTTATAAATTTATAATGTGGTACTTAATCAAAAATCTAATAGACAAGATAATAAAAAAATTCTGCATCTGGAAACATTACAGTCAACTCAGCAAATTAATTTTAATGTATAAAACTGTTTTAATGTAAAAGTAACAAATTCTGAACTGATGCTGCATTTACAAAACATGTTCTTTAAAATAGTAAAGTTTTTTTCGAATACCGTTAGCTTATTTATTTTTATTGATAATTTAACATTCATAATACTCGCGTTTTTTTTATTATTTATTATTTAATATAATGTATGCATAACATATGAATGATGTGTAACATATTAACGATCAATTTAAAATTATACTTCACGTTTCGAGTACAATAACATACTGCATAAACGACAATTATCAAGCGAAAACAATTTTTACTTTGCTTTGGGATGAAAGTGTCTAAATATGAGACAATAATGTCTACTCATTAAAAACATTGCATTAATAGTACTTTACAGTGATAGTACTATTAAAATCATAGGATTAGTGCAAATGAACAACTTAAAAAATGCATTTAATAATTTTGTAATTTCATGCATGTATACAATACATCTATTACTCTTATAACGTTCAATAAATATCGTAACTAAACAAAATTCTTTTACAATTTTATCACGTTTTAGGCACATTCACCCAATCACGTCACATAATTATATATTGAAAGAGCTCATAAAATGAGATTAAAACAGAAAACTAAAACAATCAACTAAAAATATGTTTACATCAATCGAAATAGTTAAGTAAGATGAAATCTCACAAATAAAATTAAAAAAAAAAAAGATAATTATAAAAATGAACAAAAAAACCAATGATATTATAAAAACGTCCCCATCGCGAAAAGAAACCTGATCTAAACAACGTATGTCGAAGATAGTATTGTTATAGTGTTTAGTGCTTAGCAACAAAGATGAATATTTTGTATCGAACAATTTTACAGCGCATCTTTGTAATCTCACGATTAAATGGCTAGCTCAACATTCCATTAGCGATATCATTTGCATCGTAAGCGACATAAGAATATTCGCGTTTCAATCGTTCGAATCGAAAAAAAAAGTTTACACTCCGAAAATTAAATTGTATGTACTATAAATAATTTAGGCTCTTAAATCTTAATTACAATTACAACAAATGTTAGTCGTTGTGTTATACATTGGGAACATTTTTTTGCATACTTAGCTATAATTTATAGTTGTTTTAGGGTATACTTTCAGTATGTGGAATTATTTCATTGTTTCTATCACAATTGTCTGTATTGTACATCAGAGTATATACAATTTACTATACTTATATTAAGCAGTTATATATATATATATATATATATATATATATATACATATGGAAAATTATGATAGGCAAAATAACAATTTTCAATATTCTGAGAAGTATATCTTATAAGAACCATTTAGTATGGCTTAAATATCTTTCTCTCAGTGTATAAATAACTATACTCGTAAAGAGGGACTGTAATTGTTTAAAATAATATCTAAACACTGTTGTCATCTGATAAAAACAGTGTAAATATTCCTATTTCAATCTCAGGAGAATTTAATAATATAAACTGTTACAAGTACGTGTATAAATGTTTTCATTTGTATATTTCAAAGCACTTAAAACATATACTAGAAGATAGTATCCTAAATCAATCATAAATTATGACTTTATATACAATATTTATTCTCTCAGTGTGCATTTGATGTCTTTCCTGAATATATCATCAAATAATTATAGCAATGCAAAATTAATTTAAATAGAATATGTCATCGACTTTAAATTTTAAATGAATAATCTCCAAAACTTGAAAATATTTTAGAAACAGTAAAAACACGAAACTTTAATTAAAATTTCAATTAATTGACTGATTATGTAAAGGGGATATAGTTCGGATTGATTAATAGGAGAATTGCTCATAAGTTACACATTTTAACAGGTGACGACGGAAATTCCTCACAAATAACCGAATTTGTTGTCCTTTCATCCCCTCCATTTACGCATTTCTTTCCTCGCCAATGATGACACGGGCTTCGCGCATGCGCAAAAGCTCGCACATACATGAAAATGAATTTAATGTATAAATAGTAGTTTGATTAACCTTGACATTTGCTGCTTTTATGCTATAATTATATTTGTTTATGCGTTCAATGATAAATAATTACAAAGTATATTTACATTATTTATCAATACTATTTGAGTAAAAATGTGAAGTGATAGGAAGTCAATTCCTTATCAGTTAGCTTATTTTTTTCTTTGTTATTTTTATGAATCACACACAGAAGCATTAGAATTCGTAATTTCACAATACTTGCTTCGCTATTTTTACAATATATTTTTCCGAGTGTAACTTGTTCTGCAACATTTAAGATTGTTGCAATTACATTTACAGTTATTCTTACGCATAAGTTTTACGTCGAGAAGTCGGTAGCGATTCTTGACTAATCAAAGACTGATAACCGTTATGACTTTGACTAAAGGTGAATTTTCAAAAGATAATTGTTCATTTCTATTAGTGAACTTTTAGTGTTATTTAAACTGTAAAACTGTAGTATGTGTTTTATAAATTTTCACATTTATCTTGGCAAATAAAAATAATCTGCACAGGAAACAGTAATATAATGAATCAGCATGAAAAATAATGCTGAATCTACATTGCAAAGGACAAACGAGTGTAAAAATTGACGATAAAAAATTCCAACTTTTATTGTTTTCAATGTTTATATTTGACCATCCTTCGCTATGTAAATCTAAATGGCGTATTCGAAAAGTGACATTATAATATCTTGTGAGGATTTGTCTCTTTTCTTCTTCATTTAATGATAACTTGAAAGAGAGAAATGAAACATCAATAATATTGTCTGAAAATCTTTTCCGAATACGTCATAACTTTGGTTTTCATGCTAGTACACCTAGTCTCATCCAAAGTTGTTATGTTTACCTGCTTCGTAAACCAGTTTAAGTTGGTTGTACTAGTATTGAGATAGAAACTTATTTGTTGGAGAAGAATGCAAATGTATTATTCTGAACATTACACCATTATGTTTCTATTTCAATACTAGGGCTGCTAACTTAAACTGGCTTATGAAGTAGGTAAACAAAAGAGCTTTCCGTGGTTCTGGCCTTACAGTTCCGAAATAGCTGTTGAATTCCATATGTCAGCCTAAAAGTTGTTGAAAACAGAAACAATTCAAAAACAAATAAATAACTTTTACGTTAAAATATGGAACTCATCAGCTGTCTCTGGACTGTAACACCTATGTTCCAAAACCACGGAATACCCACTTGAAAATACTATGGGTGAACAACAAATCTTTGTATTATGTTTACTTTTACACGCAAATTCACAAGATCGTTGCCTTCGACAAAATTGCATCAAGGCGTAGCTTAGCGAAACTGCCTCGCTTTGGCGGACAAACACAGTGACTTAATAATCCTAATGCTCAGCATGAAGCGTATGTTACATCGCACACTTAACGGCCAATAACCTCGTTGAACGTTTTTTATATATTTATAAATTTATACCAATTGTATTTGCGTACTATTAAACCAGCATTCATAAACACCTTCTTTGCCTTTTCATTGTTTCTTTCCATCTGCTTTGAATACAGTACCAATTTAAGATCTGAAACTACTATCTCTCCCTCGTTCAGTATTTCATTTTTATTTTCATTCAGTTTGGATTATCTAATTGTTTCAACTCTTTTACGTTCCTATATTGTTTTAGTTCGTCATTTTGAATCCATTCGTTATTTTCGTTGTACATTATTTTTTTGTCCAAATGTCCCATTCTGAATTATTTAGGCGACACTCACGGACGAAGCCAAGGAAGTATACAACAGTCTCGTTGAAACGCCTACAATGGAGAGTAGCGCCGACGCGAATCCATTGCGTATGTTGCGCTCTGGAATGCCCATTGTACGCCCAAGAATTCGGGGTAATAAACACGTTACCATGTGCAGTTCCTCTCTCAACACCGAAGACACTCAGGCGGATGGTACTTTTCAACTAGAAATGCACCACAGTGGTTCGAAAACTTTGCCGAAAATCCGGGTACCGCCAATGTCTCACGTACCGCCACCCCCGCCGACAATCAGAAATACGGAAAGACACCACCAATCCACTTCAGAGATTGAAAATAATCTGAATCAGGGTAACACGGAGGAGAATCCAATTCCGCTTCCACCGAGAGACCGATCAAAGACGTTCCAATCAAAATCGAATCTTCCAAGGCATCAGAGGAAACATCCACTTATTATTCCTGGAGGTGGATTAACTAGAACATTGGCTAAGATGGCAGTTGTCACGGCTCCTCCTGTCAAGGATGAAGTGGACGGAGTTGAGCAATACGCTGTCATGGAAGCCAATGTCTCGCACTTAACAGATAAGGCATTTTACGAGGAATCGAATCCTACAGACACTGCAGTGAATAGGTAAGCATTTAAATTTGAATAAATGTATTGTAATAAAAGAAATTAAAACTGTTCAAAGTATGAGGTAAATTTCGAGAATGAAGATATCCATAAAAAAATTAGTAAAGCGATAATCTTCTATTAAATATGAAGTATTAAAACGTATCATAACGCGAGAAAACGTAAACAAACTTATTTACGCAATCCGTTGTGCCTATCTACGTTTTTGTACGATTTAATATGTATTTATATCTTGTATACGTCATTTTTAACAGGGAATAATTTTAATTACAATTTACTATTATTATTTAACGTGTGCGTATATATTTTTTATGCAATCAAAATTAGTAATGACACATAAATATTCTTATAATGAAAGGCATTTAAACATTTTCTATACAAAAATAAGTTATATAAACTTAATACGAACTTGTAGAAATGTATTAATTTTAAATTAGATACATTAATATAATTAACAAATATAAACAATGGCGTATAACAATACTTTTAAATGAGTTATATATATGATTGTATAAAAGTTATTACTAACAGCTTTTTGCATCATAAATGAAATTGTTTATAAAAAAGATTCATTAATCACACTTTGTTGCTTGACTGAGTCAAATCTAAATAATATATTATTACTATTTGCTTTGTAGTAAATATTTATACGATTGATTTTTAATTGAATTATTTCGTATTTATAAGATTAGTTTTTTTGATAATTGATAATTTTATACCAATAAATAATTAATATAATTAAAAACAAATTAAACATTAAATGAAAAAGTTAATAAAACAACGCTGGTGTCTGCATTTTTTTAATGGAACTGCTGATTCTGATTGATACAAGTTTTATAAGTCATTGCTAAATTATTATATAATATACTTTTGTTAATGAAAATTATGCGATATATTTTTATGACAACTAAATTGATAATACAGATTTTTTAAATTACAGAAATACTAGTCTTTTAATTTTAGTAATTAAACATTGTTGTAAATGTTATAACAATTTTATTGTGTATATGAAATGTAATTTTAAATAATGTATTACTTTTACGTAAGTATAATGTTATGTAGTCTTATGGTTCTTACTTTTAAGATAATAAAAATGTAATCTGTATTTCCAGAAATTACATTAACAATTTTAAAATAAAGAAAGTAGAGGGAAGAAAACATAAATTTGAAGTTCATGGATAGATAAACACTAGCAAATGTTAATGTAGCAAAATAAATTAATTATAATTTAGCAAAATAAATTAATTATATTAACAAACGTTCAAATATTGTTCATTTCAGCCCCGAAGACTTTGAAAATCGTATTGCCTTCGAACTTGCAGCCTTAGATTCCCTCCCTGCGGATGATAAGGGTTTTCAAAATTCAGAATCCTCAAATACTACCCATGACTCGTCGGATAGTTTATCTAAACCTCAAAACTCTTCATCAGAGCACAACGCATTTGAAAGTAAACCCTTGGAAAATGTCGAACCAACTACACCAGATTATATAGATCCTATTAAAGAACAAGTGCAAGATGCTGAACCTGTGTTAGATGATGATGGATTGATGTTACCATCAACTGACCTAACTCGTCACTCCGATCATGTATCCTGCGAAGATCTATTAGAATTCGCTTGCGATGGACCAAATACTCTAAGAACTCGTGGACCCAGAAATGGGGAACACTCAGATGAAGTCAGAATTATGCTCAAAGTGTTGCATGACCAATCTACCCCAGAAGCATGTATTGCAGCATTAAATGTAACTAATTGGAATGTCCTTGCTGCGATCAAGCTACAGCGTTTGCAAGCCTTGTTGAAACATGACAATGCATTCGTTAATCTGGAGGACTGCAAAACTGTACTCCAGGAGTGTGGTGGTGATGTCTTCAAAGCTGCGGAACACTTGCGCAATGCTGATGATACAGCTGCCGTTTAAGCAAGTTCTCTGTCAAAATAAATGAACACAAAATATTATTATTATTAAACAAGTCTTTGAGGAAGTACATTCATTAAAAAAAAGCAAAATTTCATAATCTTATAAAAATAATAACTAAATAAAAACTATACATTATATTTGATATATTTAAAAATTTAAAAATTATAAATTTTTGTATTAATTATGCTTTACCTGTAAGAAATAACGAATGGTATACAAATAAGTACATCTTATCTACTTATTTAAAACCAATTTAAAAAAGACCAATTTAAATTATGTAATAATTAATCTAATCATTTTGATTTTATCATAAGGTAAATACATTTTATAAAAAAAGTTGCTACAAATTAAGCTTATTTTTTACGTCTCTCATAAACCCAATTTATTATAGTCCACCATACCAAATCTATATTAAAAATATTTTTTAACATTAATGTGCATTAATACATATATTTTATAATATCATGGAATTTTGTTACATTTAATGAACGAAATATATATAATAAATTACTTGCTTATAAAATTGAAACAAGAATTAATTTTTAGGTAAATAATATTTTCAACATTTAACATAATCATGGTCATCTAATTATGATTGATAATATATTTATTTATATTTAAATTATTTCGTAAAATTTAGATACGTATGTAAATGATATAAATTATTTAGTACATATAAAACTTTTTGAAAATTTATACACTAAATAGTAAAATTTTGTTACCAAATCTTGAATGATTTTTTAAAAAATTCGAATTACAAATTTAATTCATTTTTAAAAAAAGAAATTACTTGGATATTATATAATGATATAACATACAGTCAGTTAATATTAATTCTTATTTAATAAATAAGATACAAAATCTTGATTGTGTATTTGTAGAGGAAGGCTTTAAATCAAAAGAAAAGAAAATATTTTCGGATTGTTTTTATCGCTTTATAAAGAGAGGCTGTCACAAAAAATATTGGACATTATATATATATATATATATAAATATATATATGTATTATTTATTCAAAATATTTCAGTTATGTTTCTTCTTTGAAAATTAAACGCTACGGTTTGCTTTTTTATATAGTTGTGAATGATTAAACGTAAAATATATTTCCTTATTGTTTTAGTATGCTACAATATAACATATTGTATTTATGGTGGGTGCATTTTAAACACAAGTTTTAATGACAATAATATACTCATTCGTGAAACTAACTAGAAGCATGTACTTTGACATTTATACCATACTCTTTTACTACGTAAGAACTATTTTAATCTCTCTCATTTTTATATATTTATACTTATAAATTAGAATTTTATAATGGGATCTGCTAAATTAATGTTTTTAGAAACGTTTACAAACATGAGATTTAAGGATTTTAATACGTAGAAGACTGAAATTATTAAATGAGCATTTTTAAGTTTAGAAAAATTAACAGTAAAACCAGGACTCTATTTTAAATATTATATGTATTTACGATTTATATATTGTGATAAATGACTACACCAACATTGTATTGTAAACAGCGATAATCTGAGAGAAAAAAGTGATAAAATATTTGATACAATTATTAATGTATAGGAATTGATTTATATACATATTAATTTGTATACGATCAAAAAATGTTGGCAATTTTTTTTCATCAGTGAAAATATATTTTAATTTGATACTTTTATATTCGAGTCATTGAAAAAAGTGCCAAATTGCTGACATTTTTTGTGAAATTAGATTTAAAAAACGAAAATTGTATCATTGAAAAAAACATATATATTTATTGTATTTGTCATGCTGTTATTAAACGAACTAAATACAACATAATACTTTAGATACTACACACGTATATACATGTTTATTAATTTAATTTTTGTAGATACATTGTTATATTTAGTCCAACTTTTGTATAAAAAGTATATTCATAAAATATATTAGTGAAATATACGACAATTCAATTTTTTAATCAAATTTTTAAACCCTTATGTATTATTTTATTTCACTTGATAATTGTATATAATAAGTACATAAAAAAACGTTCTTCTGCATTCAGTTTGACGTAAATTATACTAATTCATGACGATTAACAATTTATTAAGTTATTTCTCAAATAATAATAATAATTTCTAATCACACCATCATCATTATATTTCAGATCAAAGAAGCTTGAAGAAGCGAGACAAATTATTTATTTGAACCTCCAGCAAAGAAGTTGCATCATATAATTTCGACAAACAAATTCGTCTCGTGACAATATATAATGACGTTAAATGTACCTTTTTTTATTTCTTGCAAACCTCTTAATAATGATATGGAATAATAAATCACTTTATAAAATATAATTAGTAATTATATCGGTTGTAAATTGTATCATTTATTATATTTAAATAACGTATTTTCATTTAAATGAAAAAGTATCAAAGTTTAGTTCGGGTCCTGTCGATGCGTGATGAGGTGCTCCCTCCCCTTCCTCCATGCGTTTAAAGATAAGATTCGGAGTGGGATGACTCGCATATAAAATTTACAAGACTAAATTACTTCAACAACTTCAGTACATGTATTAAGTTTACCAAGGCGTGTCAGTTTGTCTGTAAGCTTATACAATTTTGTTAAGTGAAAATTCGTATCAGGTAAATGTTTATTTATATTTCTGAGATTAAAGTGTTGAAAATGTTTGAAATCTTTTTTTATTAATCGCATTTATAATTATATAATTGTTCCATTATTATTAAGAAAAAAATGTTACTCGACGTATCATTGACAATATTTTATTAATCAAATTATAATTATGTCGTTTGTTACAATTTATTATTTTAATTCAAAATTGAATGATGAAAATACAAGTTGGCATTGTAATTTCATTCACATCTTGAAAGGTAAATGTAAATTACAGTATTTACATTGTGTAAATGTGAATTTATAGAAGAATCTTATTGTCGACACTTATGTGAATGCAATAAAAAATATTTTTAATAAACTGAAACGAGACGATTGATTAAAATATTGCAGTGTTGTTAGATGTATAAACTGTACCGGTATCTCGATTTCACGATAATGTTGAACAACCGGTTTCTCGGCTTTAGTTTCTTTTTACATGTCGCTTTGACGAGATCAACATTTTTCTCTAATTATCTTGATTAATAATAAGAATATAATAATAATAAATAAATATTTATACAAGAATTGCGTTTAATGAAGACAAAGTTTCCTTTGGTGTAAATTATTTAAAATTTGTTTATGATATTGAGTTATTTTTTGTTTTCAATTTTATCTATGGATAAGATATTTTATTGTTTATTTTAATATGTTTGTGACGGATGAATGTCATTAATGGATTAAATTGTAAAAAAAAAAAAAAATAAAAACAGGGGAAAATTATTATTCTAAAATAAGATATTTTGAATTTCACGTTTATTTCATAATAACGTGTGTATATTCGTATGAAGTTGTTAAATTTTGTGGATACGTTTATCTAATGATCTTGATACATACTTTTAATCAATTTTATTTAACATTTTCAGATCCAAGTATGTCGGTTATATTAAAAAGTGTGTTAATTAGCGACCCCGTCGACCCAAAATGTTCTGATCTACTTATCAAGCATGGTGTAACTGTTTGCATGAAATCAAAATTATCAAAAGACGAATTGATAGATGAATTAAAGGTGAGATATGAATAACATTTTATTTATTTTAAGAAATTTTCCGTAACTTTTATCGAAGTGTCAATATATGTGAAAAGTATTTAATAAAATAATATATATATATATATATATCACATATTATTTTATTAAATAATATAATTAAATAATATAATATTATATTAATATAACTATTATTTATTAAAATATTAAATAAAAAGTTATAATTATATATTATTTTATTATATAATACAAATTGTGCTCTATTAAAAATGATATTTTTCATTTTGATATTGAATCTTCCAAATGCGGGAACAATTACCATCTAAAAGCGTTTCAGCAAATCCGTTTTTCTACAACTGTCCCTGTATTTGAAAAGTGCTTTTGAAAAGTACTTTTTTTTAAACAAACCAAAAATATCAAATAACTAATTATTAAATTTATTTTTAACCATTTTTAAATGTGTGAATGAAGAAATCTTAAAATTGTAATTGAATTATTTCTTTGCAGAATCATGATGGATTGATCGTGCGCTCAGAAACAAAAGTTACTGCCGAAGTCATTGAATCATCTCCAAATTTGAAGTTAATTGGACGAGCCGGTTCTGGCGTAGATACCATCGACGTAGAAGCAGCAACCAAACATGGAATTATTGTCTTAAAGTAAGTATTCTTTATATTAATTTGAAACTGTAAAAAACAAATTACTATTTATATCAGGAACACAAGATACTCCTGTCGAAAGTATAAAAATGCATTTATAATATTCCAAATTTTCGTATATCAAGATTACTTTTTCTTAAATCACCAAAGTTTTACTATATTATATAGTATTTTTATGGATTTTCAAGTATATCCCACAAAAAAAAAGAAATAACATTTGCATTAATTTTCCTCTGAAAATAACTACTTAAATTAATTAATTAATAAATTAAACTAATTTTAATTTACCAGTACTTTTTAATAATAAGAAAATATAACGTTAATTGAAACTTATAATTGATAAGAAATTAAACAAAAAAAATGAGAAAGAACTACTGTTTTTAAAGTCAGTGAGTTAGCAATTGAATAATTGTATTGTTATGTTTAATTAGTACTCCCGGAGGCAACAGTATCAGTGCCTGCGAATTGACTTGTTCTCTAATAGCTGCTCTCGCGAGGAACGTTGTTCAAGCTGGCATTTCTTTGAAAGAAAAACGGTGGGATAGAAAATTGTATGCCGGTAATGAACTGTTTGGAAAGACACTGGGAGTTGTTGGATTTGGTAACATAGGTCGTTTGGTCGCAGCCCGGATGCAATCGTATGGCATGAATGTTTTTGCGTACGATCCCTTTTTAACTCCAGAAATTGCCAAGCAAACTAATGTCACCGAGGCACAACTTTCTGATATTTGGACCAATTCCGATTATATCACTGTGCATACACCACTCATACCACAAACTAGAAGTAATTTTTTTATATTTCATTATATTTATATATTTATAATATAAAATTGTACATATAATATACTCAGATTCTTTAAATAACAATACGGATTGTTTGTATAATAATCTCAAACGGAAGATTTCGGAATTTAAAGATCATGTAGCATCTAAAATATGCAAAAAAAATTTTAAATTCTAATTAATTTCTGAATTATGCTGTGTAATTTTGCTTTTTAAATTAATGATGTGTTCTCAATCATTGTCATTTACTTGTAATTATATATTTGTTTAGTAGAAAAAAAATGTGTATTCAGTTTTTGATAAATGTAGTATAAACAATATTATTTCTCTAATATAGATTTAATTAACGCTGAAACACTGGCAAAGTGTAAAAAAGGTATTCGCATTATCAATGTAGCACGAGGAGGAATTGTCGACGAACAAGCATTACTTGATTCAATTAAGTCTGGCCACTGTGGAGGTGCAGCGATTGATGTGTTTGTAAACGAACCCCCAAAAAGTGACATCACATGGGAACTCATTCAACACCCAAAAGTTATTGGAACACCTCATCTTGGTACATACCAATTTTTCATAAAGAATATCATTATTTTTATAATATTCGTGGTATTTGAAAGAATAACATAATTAGTCGTAAAAAATTAAATACGAGAAATTCTTTAATAAAGTCTTGAAACTAAAGAAGTCTTCATTTGGAGGATTTATTTCTTAGATATCAAAGAATATTAAAGTATAATTGTGTTTAATTTTATTTTCTGGGAGATGTCTGAAAAGTTTTAAAATACCACAAACAAGTATCTTTCTTGAGTTTGTTAAATTATAACAAATTAAAATGAAATTATAATTTAATAACTTTGCAAGTAAATTTCATTTATTGTAGGTGCCAGCACTGCAGAAGCGCAACAGCGCGTTGCTATAGAAATTGCCGAGCAATTTTTAGCCATTTCTGGAATTTCACCCAACTACCCTGTAACTGGAATAGTTAATGCCCCAGCGTTAACTACTTCAAAATTAGATAGTTTATGGGTTGACTTATCGAAAAAACTTGGACAAATTGGTAGCCGCTTCCTGGCAAAAACTCCCCAAGCCAAAATAGAGTGTACCACCTACGGTGATTCACTTAAGTCAAACAGATTTGTTGCCACTGCAGTACTTCTTGGATTACTTTCAGAAAGTTATAAAGGAAAACTTCTGAATTTGGTCAATGCAACTTATGCTGCTAAAGCTGCAGGAATTAATATCACGGAACAAAAGTTGGGAGGATCTGAAAATGCTATTGTCATTAAAATTGGAGAAAACTCGATTAAAGGTATTTTATAACAGTCTCTATTGTACATTTTCATTATTAATCGCGCACTCTAAATTTATATTAAACTTAATCATCTATCAAATGTATTTATTAATTTTATAATTTTTTGTTTTTTCAGGAACAATTAAAAATGACCAAACACTATTGTTAGCAATAAACGACACAGTGTTTGAAAGTGAACTAAATATAAAAGGATACGTGTCATTGTATAAAGCAACAAAGCCAGATGATGTTCAAAGTGTTGTCAGTGCTTTGAAAAATTATTATTCCGAATTGATAAGTATCAGCTTTGGTGGAAATTTAATTGTTGTTCAAAGCTTAAATGAAATATTTGTAGATGTTCCGAAAATAGAGAGTTATTGAAAATGTAGCTATAATACTGATTTCCAGTATTTTATATAATTAATTAATATGTTTTTATAATTTTAATAAAATTAAAAAAATTAATAACAGGTATTATTTTTTGTTTTGCATACATCAAAATTAACATTAACATAATATTAAAAAAATTATATTATTTCATTATAATTTACTTACATATTACATTAAATGGAACTATTAGATGTATTGATACTTTTTAAAATTATCCCTGCATTCTGATTTTCTGGTAAATGTACATTATCAAATTGTATTAAAATGACGACATACGTTGTCAATGCACATAACATCTGAAATAATCGCATTAAAGTTAATTACAACAAATTTTATATAAGAACATTAAATATGATATAATTAAATGTATGGAAATTATATCTGAATGTTTATTTACCGAATGAATTAAGGAGCTGTTTAATGGAAACAGATTCAAAGCAGTAAATTTAACATCTACGTAGTACAAATATGAGGAAAATTCTTTTAGCTAAAATTAAAAAATATAATAATTACAATTAATTATACAAACTCATTTTGTAATTTATAATTAAGAATAATTAAATAGTTATTCTTAAATACAAATTTCAATAAGTAACACATTTTACCTGTATTAATTGCAGTTGATTATCTGTAGGGATCATTAATTCATGTATAAGACGTCCAAGACGTTTTATCTAGAAGTATATTAAATTTTAAAATATACGTAGAGAAGTGACCTATCAAGGTTTGCGAGAGCGAACCGACGAGATAATGATGATAATGAAAAAAATATTCATTTTAAAAGCAGAAACATCAGTTTTAAACGTTATTTTAGAGTCGATATTTTATAATAACTTTACACATTAGACATGCTTCCCGGCAGAAAAAGTGTGGAAAAAGTCGAAAGAAAATCTACATAATTGTTATTAATTGAGGTTCAAATCAAAATAATAGCCAAGGCTACTTCACAATAAATATTATGATATAACTTACCTCTTCCTGAATAGAGTCAACATTTCTTGTTATAACGTATATAGGATATAAGCTCATGAATGTCCACATAATACTATTTGAAACAACATAATACAAATCGGTATTTATGATCATATGATGTATTAAAAATTGACCAATTGCACAAGCATAGAAAAACAATGTGCATAAACAAAACGTTATTGGAATAGAATACCATTTCCCTATTCCTCTAGCTGTTTTGCATAGTTTAGCGTATAACTGCCTTAACTTAGGCAGACTTGTTACGCTTTCGTCAAACTTGGAATCGTGTAAATCTATCATGCCCAAAACTCTGGTAAATAACTTAAATTGTTCTGCAATTGTTTCAACTATCAGTCCATATTGTAGCACAAAGTAGAATAAAATCAGATTTATCCAGTAGATGAACACTACTTCAATATCAAAATTATACATAAAGGAAGCAGTCCCAGCGATAAGCCATACGGTAAAAAGTAGTAGAATGTGTGAAAGACTTCTTAAGTTATTATTTTTAATATAAGAATCATCAGTATAAAGTTTAAAGTCAGTATCAATTAGCTTATTGAGGAGTTCTAACAAAGTCTTCCAGCGAAACCAGCATACTGGTAAAGTAATGATGAATGTTAATTGAGAAAGTGTATGAAATATATAGTTGGCAATAATAGTCATTCTAGAGTCACCGAATTTTTTCCAAAGTTCGGAGGAATAGATGTATTTTATATTTATATAAATAATGCCTAAATATAAAATAATATGGCCAATTATGGACCATGTGGAAACGAAGAAAACTGGTTTGCGATTCGTTGAAGAATTGACGAAGTCTAAGGAAAAGGGAGTGTGCATTGATAAGAATTTGTGAAAGAAGTTATTAAAATAAAGATAAGTCCACCTGAGTTTTTTTGGATTTGAAGTAGGAGCATCGATCCAATTTGTCTTTGACTTCGATTGGATCCAATTTTTGTTGAACAGGTTGAATAATTTGCACATAATTGTGTTTCAAAGGAATTTTACACGAACGCAATGTGTAACAGAAACAACAGAATCGATTTACTGGCCAGAAGCAATTGCTATGAAGTGTACTATTGTGATGGATGCAATTATGATAATGGATTTAAATTATCATGGGACATAAATAGCGATCATTAAATAACTAAGATATTAAAGTATGTACATTACTATTATGTTTATTATCATCATCATCTAATATGGTTCTTAATAAATTAAGTTTTACTTACAATCATTATATATCAATTAAAAATAATAAATAATTATATTTTAGTACAAACTTTCCTTTTTTTGCAGGTACAAAAACTAATTGAACTGAATTATGCATAAACGTATTTATGAATTTTTATTTAGTTTAGTTAGTTTTTTAAATAAAAAATAACTTATCTACATGTTGTCTTATAATAATACATTCTTCTTAAATTAATTCTGCGTTCATGTAGCACTTTTTAACTTATGTCTTAAATTCCATTACAAACACAGCAACTGGGGCTCAATTATTAAATATTTTTTAAAATAAAATTTGTTCAATATGTAAAAAATAGATTTTTTAAACTGACAACACAACTTTTTTGTGTATGGTCGATTTGCAAATATTAATACAATTGTTGTTGTTAAGCCTAATTAAAGTGTATATCGTATTATTAGAATATTAGACAACCGTATAATTGTATATAATTTGAAACATTATTTTCCTCCGCAAATGACATAAGAATGAATATTGAATAAAAAAACTTACTAGTTTAAGCGAATTCCTCTGTCTTAAAGTGTTTCGAATAGCGATATCAAAATATTTCATTTAAACACTCGATTGGAAATATTTTAATCACCATGAAGTGGAATAATTATTTAGCGGTTCTCTTCTTGACCGTTGGGATTACCATGGTAATGATATTCTTATGTAATTTATATTTAATGCGGTATTTATATTAGAGATCCCACAAATAACTTCTTTCTATTTAATAAAAAGAAGATATACTTTTTTCTTTGTTTAAATTAAACGGAGATAAGTAAAGAATGAATCACTCATAAATAATTCAACAGTTTAAAAATATTTCACCTTACGATGAAATGTCACTCGTTGGCCAACTCAAAATGACCATAATCTTTAACACATATCTTTAAAAATATTATAAAATAAAAATTAATTTAAGAAAAACGTAACGTACGTTAACAGTTAAACAAGCTTTATGAGAATAGTTGATATACTTAAAAATAAATTTAAAAAATTCTAAACTTGTTTAAATGTTCATTTTTGTCTTTGTCCATCGAGTGACATTTCACCTTAATCTTATTACAAACCACTCGTAAAACATACTAAATATATACTAAATATCCTTGTTTACATAATACCATATAATTATTTTAGGGACACAAAACAACTGTTAAGAAAAAGCTTCAAGCAGACGATTTAGATATTGAGAAATTGAGATCGTTTTCGCCTGATTCAACAGCGGACGTATTCAATGATGGTCATCTCTCACAGCGGTCATCTTTCACAACGGGAGGTGGTACTCCGACATATGCTTACCAACAAAGTGGTACCCCTGTTTACTCAACAACTAGTTATCAAACTCCCATGTATTCGACCGGATCGTACCAACAGTCTTATCCAAGCTATACATCTGCGTCTTACCAGAGCCCAGTGTATTATTCTACTCAGTCGCGGCCAATGCAGTATACCACGGTTTCTAGACCCACGTACTATACCGCTTCCAGACCAATGTATACTTCGGTTCCTGCCCAACCTGTGTACCAAACAGTAATGCCCCAGCCTGTTCAGACACAAACAAATTACGTGTACACCGATTGCAGCCCACCTGCAAGTTCATCTATTGGAACTAGTAATGGTGGCGTTTCAGGTGGTGGCATTTCAGGTGGTGGTCTTTCAGGTGGTGGCCTTTCAGGTGGTGGTCGTTTTAAAAGACAAGCATATTATGGATCGAGTTACGGTGGATACAGGTCCACAGGGTATAGAAGTTACGGAAGTAGCGTAGGATACGGAAGTTATGGCCGTACCACGGGATACGGAAGTTATAGCAGTTATGGAGGGTATAGAAGCGTAGGATACGGAGGTATGCGTTCTTATAGTGGTTCTTCAATGGGCTATAGTATGCCTACTAGTTACCGTTCCCCGTACGTTGCAACGCCAATGTACGTGCAACAACCGGTTCAGCAACAAATACATTATGTGCAAGTACCGACCGAAACGAACACGATACAAGTTTGTTTACCTCCACAACCTGTCAATTCAGTACCACAAAATAACGATGTACAAAACATATCACCACCTTCGATTGGTGGAAACGGATTAAAGGATATAGATCTTGGGGGTATACAGTTAGATGATTTAGATTTTATGAGTGGAGGATTAGATGGTTTGGATATCGGTAATAAGGGAGGTGGATTCTCGGGTGGAGGCGCAGGACTTGGCGGAGGAACTGGATTGGGTGGTGGAGGCTTATCAGGTGGAGGGTTAGGAGGTGGAGGTTTATCGGGTGGAGGTTTATCGGGTGGGGGCTTATCAGGTGGAGGTTTAGGCGGAGATTTATCGGGTGGTGGTTTAGGAGGAGGATTAGGAGGTTTAGGAGGAGACTTATCGGGTGGTGGTTTATCAGGTTCAGGTTTAGGATTAGACGGTAAATCCGGTGGAGGTGGATTGGGCCTATCAGGTAAGGGTTTAGATTTGAATGGCAGGGGTATCAATGTGGGATGAGGAACATGTTGAGGTGATTGAAGTTCATAATGAAAATAAATTACTATAATAATTAATAACAAATAAAAATTTCACTGATTTTTATTTTTGTACGATGATAACAATAATGATTTATACTTTTCTAAATTCATGCGTATTAAAATACAGGGAAAATAAATTGCTTCTAAGTTTTAGTATAAAAGCAAATTGTAATTCTACTATTTTTGATATTTTGTACACATAAGAATAAGTTTATAAATATAAGCTGACATCGATAGTATTTATTGTAACAAACAATATTATTTAATGTCTAAATACATCATGCTTCTCAATAAGTATTAAATAATTTTCAAAAAATTCAATTTTCCAATTTCTTTGCTGTTTTTAATTAATTCCACTTAGTCATCCATGCAATTA
Source organism: Leptoteleia sp. ZL-2020 (assembly GCA_022817305.1). Taxonomy (NCBI): domain Eukaryota; kingdom Metazoa; phylum Arthropoda; class Insecta; order Hymenoptera; family Scelionidae; genus Leptoteleia; species Leptoteleia sp. ZL-2020. The sequence continues at coordinate 25,153 of JABFPN010001088.1, forward strand.
ATAGAAATTTCATTTATGTTACATAATTTTCGGTAAACTTTTAAGTTGTAACAAAACAAAATATAAAAATATAAAATAATATGTAAAAAAAGATTTTCACCTATTTTTGATCATAAGTTAGATTATGACTAATCTTAACTTTGTTAAATGGAAATTATGACGTCATAATGTTTGAAAAATGTTCACTTGGACGTTAGGTGCGTTCAACGTAACTTTTTAAGCTGATTCGAATAGTATATATATGTAGTGACATAATAGAATCTCCCAGCATTCAAGTATATATATAAATCAGGAACACCAACAAAAACGCGCCAACACCAACACGCCCATACCAGCACACCAACACCAACACACCAATACGAGCACACCAACACCACGCCGGAAGACAACAGGCAACCAGTGGCGCACACACTGTCACGCCACTACACGACTGGTGGGGAGACGTCCGTAAAAGGCAGCGCAGCGAGTTCACCAGTTTAGATGGATCGGAGATCCCAAGCCGCTCGCATCTCCCAGCAGACAAGCATATGTATAAATCAGGAACACCAACACCAACATACCAACACCATCATCAATACCAACACACCCACACCAATACACCAATATCCGGTGTGGTGTTGGTGTTTGTGTTGGTGTTCCTGATTTATATATATGCTTGACTGATTTATATATATGTTTTTGGTCGTTATTCTTAATTTTCAAAATTTCGTGAATTTCGTTAAAATAACGTTAGAAACTTCAGTCACATGAAACAAATGCTATCGTTTCATAAAGGTATATAGCAATAATAACAAGTAACCAATGTTGTAAAAAATTACATTTATTATGAGAAATATTTACAAGAACAAAATTGTACGCTACAATTTTTTTTAATGCTATCAATAAAACTTGTATCTTATCATTCCGTTAAATTCGCAACAAAAAAAATAAAAATAAATAATTCAAATATACAAATTTACATTTGTAAAGCTTTTATCATTCGTTCTTCAAAATTATGTAGAGTCGATTGTAGTAAATCACACTCATTTTTTAATTGTTCAGATAACGAAAAAACTTTCTTTACTTCGTCTTCTTTGTCCGCGTAATCGCCTGATTCATACAATCCACTTACATAATTTGTACAATTTTTTACATTTTCGTTGCTTAGTGTATTAAATATTTCCAAACTTTCCTTTGTGGTTAAATTGATTTCCGTTTGCGGTAAAGCTTGATTTTGTACTAAATAGTTTAGATATACTTTTGACTTAAACCACCAAGGAAACGTTTGGAAGTATTTTAAACGATCTTTATTATAAACTACAACAAACTCATCCCCTAACTGATTGATTTTATATTCGATAATATATGAAAGAATATACGTGAAACTAGGTTTAATCGAATTTGTAAGAATAAGGTACAAATTGCTTAAAATAGCCCCAGCTACTGTCTGGTAATTTACATCAGGTAATGCTTCTTTTATGTATAATTTGACTGCACTACTGAGAGCTAACATGTCGGCAGGAGGCCAAGCGAATCTGTAAAAATAAATGACATCGTTATTATTTTTCAATTGTGATAAAAAGAAAAAGCTGCATAAATAGTTTAAATATAATTTAGTGTTTATTTAATTATACTGTTTGAATTCAAAAATAGTAATATATATATTATAAAAAATTGTGAAAAAAAATTATTTGAGAATTCGTATATATATATATTTTATAAAGCTTATAAACGAAATTACCGGACGAAATAGAACAAGAATAATTTTTAGTATATAAAAAAGATGAAAAATTATATTTTACCTCCACGTTGGTAAAATGAGTTTTTCCAATTTTTCCTTCAATTTTATTCGATAACTGTGAGCCTTCCATTCACTGTTGAAGTATTCATAACCATATGGCAACTGGCGATCAGGTTTGAGAAATTGTTTAAATTCATTTGGAAATTCGGGACATGTAAGAGATTCATCATCCAGAAAAATGTTAATTAAATGATTGACTGCTTCATTGTGCAATTCTATTATGTAATTGGGATTCATGAAAATATCTGTTAACTGTGAATTGTACATGCTATGCCCTTGGATCCTGAAATATAATAAAATATTTGTAATTTATTGTTTATTATTTATCGAATTATTGTGGATACATATGAAAAACAAACAAACAAAATTTAACTAATTAAGAATAAAGTTAATTCAGTGATTCGAAAGTAAAATTTAAATCCAATAAATGAGTTATTTTCTTTAAAACATTTTTCTTCATGATTTGCATATATCTTATAAGTTACTTTGCGAAAAGTAAATAGGTATTATCTTTTATCTAAGAAAGTATTAATCAAATGTTTAACCTTAACTGTATTATTAAATTCAACTTTTATAGATTAAACAAAATTTATTAAAAAATATTCACCTTAACCATAATATTTCCATTAGACTGTCACCCAACACTTGTTTTGGATTGTTCATTTCGAATGGCAAAACAGCTGATTTATTCGTAACCAACCATGGAATAGCAATCTGTATAATATTCACGGTTTTTTCTTCATCCCAACTATTATCACAAATAACGGTAACTTTTGATATGAAACCGGCTTCAAGTAAATTGTTCAAACTTATTCTATCAATCATTGTTTTATCTTCCCCAACTAAAATCATGACTACTGGCACAGCTACAGTTTTCGGTTTTGAGTAAAAAATATTACTCAATCTTCTTTCCGCTGCCTCTGGATCTTCATTTTCTGACATTACAAAAATTAAACCATCAAAACCTGACAAACGATTTTCTGGAACAAAACCTTCGCAACATTGTAAGCTTGCATAAAAGGTCTCATAAGGACTTGGTTTTAAGATCTTTATAATTTCATCTTTTTCATCTCCTTTAGGATTTAAGTATATTTTAACGTTACGTTTGTGTCTCCAAATATCGACATCTTCGCCATTTTCAGGCCATGAAAAAATACATTTCCAAAATTGCTGTGAAGCTCTCTTTCCGTCAAGTTTTAAAAGATTTTCTTTATATGCTATGTACGCAAAAACTTCTGGTGGAACCCGATTTGGCGAAGGCTTTTCTATTTCTGATGATTTGAAACGTTTAATCCGCATACGTTCAAGTACAACGTCCTGTTCTGGGTGATATAATGACTTCGCACAGTCTTCAAGACTGAGGTTTTGTATCCAAACAGGTGTATCCTTAAGCGCTTCATGTTGGGCTTTCCTTTTGCGCAAACGTCTTTTCCAGATGTTAAAATACTTCATTATAAATCGCTTCTTAATGCGGTTGTTCAATTCTTCCAAAGTTTGGAGAATTTCAATCTCCCGTCCTAGTTCAGCTTGGCATGTTTTTTTTGTAATCTCGTTCACCAACTCATCGTACAATTCTTCGCAAAATTTATTTTCGGCCTTTGTATGATCAATTTCGTTTGTTAAGATGTTTGTATTTATTTCTTTTGAAACGTCTTCTAATAACTCGTTTAATACTTCTGCTGACCGTTTCTCAATTTCAGCAAGTAAATTTTTACGTTCCTCTTCTTTTCTCTTCTGTTCTTCTAAACGTCTTTTTTCTTCAAGTTTTTTACGATTTTCAATATCCCTCTCAATTTCTTTGGATTTTTCTTCTGATTGAGCTGACTGTGTTGGAGGTTGAATTTCAATCTACAATGAATAATTTTTTCATGTTAATATGAAATAATAACTAAAGAGAGTACAATGCAGAAATTTAAATATGTACTATATTATTAAATAGATTTTAAATTAATTATTAAAATAGCAGTACAGTAATGGATATTACTTATAGAATTATGTACAATATAAATTTTTATTCTAAAACAGCCCCCTGACACGGCGATGCTAAAAGGCAGTAATTTATGAAACTTAAAATTCCGCTAATGTACTCCGATAAGCATCGCGAAATTAGGACATTAACGTTTTTTTACTAATATGGTCAGTGTAAGGGGGTTGTTCTAAAATAATCAAAAGCAAAAGAATAGCGTCCCAAATGTTAGAAATGAAAGTATTCACCTTTTCTTTCTTCTTTGGTTCTGGTTCTTTAAATACTGGATTCTGCTGCGATGGCTTAAAGTCAGTAAATATGTTCATTGGTGTAACATTGCCAAAATTAGAAGAGAACAAATTCACTGGTTTGTCATCGTTTTTATTATCTTGATCTTTATTGAATGCTTTGATTTCTTTTGCAAAATTTGCACCAAAGTTTACTTTTTCAAAACGTTCATTTTGTTGGAAAGTGGTCTTTTCTGCTGCCATTTCCATCTGCTTGACTTCTAATGATGTTTTTATAAATGAGAAGCTAGGTTCATCTTTTCTTTTTGGGCTTAACATGTCAGATTCCTTGGAAGAATCTGCCATTTCTTCATCTTCGGTAAATTCATATTCATCCGTGCTTCTAGACTTATCAAAAGTTTGGTCCATAGCATCTAATGATTCAGGAAGTAAATATCCTTCTTCGTTGAAACTCGCGTGAGGTATGTGATTTAGATATAAGTTTTCTGGTAAATTGCCACCACATATACATTCACCAATAGAAATATTATGTTTTGTACGTTTTGACTCGATAACATTTAATGCCCTTCCTTGTTCTAGGCTTGTTTCCGGCAATTGAAATTTCTGTCTATTGAACATTATGTATGCTTCATCTTGTGCATCTTGAGTTACTTCAAGACCAGTTTGTTCAAAAAAATATGCAGCTTCATTTTCATCTTCAAAACCAAGGATATCTATTAGTTCGTATAAATCAAAAGTGGTGGAAGGCGTTCTGCAGTAGGCTTTCATCATAATTGTTAAGGCTTTAATTCGCACTTGGTTAAAATATCGCAATAAAATGGCTGCATTCAAATAAGTTGTTGTGCGAACTAACTTGAAAAATCTGAAATATAAATTATTCGTATAAATAACATTAGTACATATTAGTATATACAGTCAAGTTTCAACACCTGCCCACTAACAGAACTAAAAGTTTCACAGGTTGTGAATAAATTGTGAGGATAGGTTATGCAGCAAGATTGGTTCAGAGCGAACAGGTATTGAAGCTTGACTGTAGTTGAATAAAATTAAAAAAGAAATTAAAATTCAATGATCTTTAATTTAATAATTATAATAAAAATTAACATTTATTTAAAAAAAACTATACTCACTTAGAATAATTATTCTCCGCAACAGCGGAGTACACCTTAATAGCAAATTTGACTTCTGGTGATTTTTGTACATTAATCGGTAATTTTTGTAGTTCCCACATGAAGTTGCCATCGTTAAGATTCAATAATATCACATATGCCCAGAATTCCGGTTCGTTTTTACAAGCTATGCCTTTCAATCTAAGATCGTGATACATATACTTAAGCGTTTGCAAGCATTTGGTGAGATTTTCAGTATTAATTTTTTTATCAAACACTGAAGATTCTTCAGCACACAATCGCTCTGAACAGACAATGTGAAACCTAGCACACTGTTCAACAAGTTCAACACTTTCTGTGCAACATAATTCTTGTTGTGTAATGTCCTTACGAATACCCCGTGTTCTATCCCATAAGAAGTTATACCACTCAGCAAGATTTGTACCAGGCACTTCGCAAAGGTCAACGATTTCATGTAAAAGATAACTCATTGTCATTTTTAATGAGCGTACTGGCCTTAATTCATGAGGCATTGGTTCTTCCTGATCGGCTGAAGACCTGAAAGAAATTATTTTTTAAGAATTATTGTACACTTGTTGGAATGTATTGTAAAATTTATTTTAATTATTTCTATTTTAAAGTTATAATCTCTTTATGTCAGAATAAATTTAAGTTGTTTTACCTTGAATACTGTTTTATTGCAATAGCATGATTAATACGATATTCACTGCCATTCATTTGTTCATATAAAGATACTTGTCTCTGTGATTCTCTCATAAATCTCTCTTTTTCAGGACACATATCAGGACAGGTTCCAATTGTTACTTTCGACATTTCTAAATTCACTTGTTTAATTTGTTTCAATTTCATTAACTTATCTCTTGCATCAAGAATTTTATATTTATCTTCTGAAGTTAAAGCTTGCTGTTTAATAATTAATTGGAGTTCTTCAATAGAGGCAGTTGGAATAACAGCTTTAATATTACTTTCAAATTCATTTTTATCAGGTTTATTTCCTTCCTTCACCACCTTTTTTTTCTTGATTTTAACTGCCTTCTGGGGAGCGGTTTTAGCTTCTTCAAAATTATACAAATTATTCTCTAAAGTTTGTAGTGCTTCAATTTCACTTTTAACTTCATCCTCATCTACTGAAAATGATTTGGTCCTCTTCGAATCCTTTTTCTTTGCCTTTTCTGCAAGAGCAAAAGAGCTTGTCCACTGTACATCAAACTCCTGGCCATCCAATTTTCCAGCATCATTAAAAGCTTTGATAGCTTCATTTTTACTTGAAAAATAGACTATTATTGTCTGTCGTCTAGGGCGTATTGTAATTTTAGCAACAGTTCCAAAAGATAAAAAGTATTGCTTTGCTGATGATTTTGTCAGCAAGTTTTTAGGAACATTTGTGCATGTTATTGAATGGTTAACAAAACACTTGAGAGTTGGAGATTTTTGATTCTTTTTAAGTTGTTTAAAGCCAGATGTTTCTTTTAAAGCTTGAGAAAACACATGAATTGGTGGTTGGAATACTTTTCTAGATATAAGTGGTTTGTATCCTTTACTGTTTGGTGTATTTATCTCAGACAGCTGAAACATTATAAAAAAAATAAAATTAATGGTAATTATTCAATTTCCCTTTCTCTTCATAGTAATACTTATTTTAATATACTACAATTATAAGTAATTGTATTATAATTAAATATTTTTTGTTTAAATTCTTATAGTAATATATACAGTCGACTTCCACACATTTGCTGTTTTCGGGACCGGAAACATTCACACATTTTCTGTTCCGGTGAAGAAACTGATTGGTTGAAATAAAAGGTTGGCAGAAACTGATTGGCAGTTCCAGTCCGTAAACAGCAAATGTGTGAAAGAAAAAGCAGAAAATGTGTGGAAGAAAAAATAAGTGAATGACAAATGTGTGGAAGTCGACTGTACATGAATTCATATATATTTATAGACTGAAAAAAAAACATAAAACTCCATGTTATATTCTGTCAAATCTTGTAGAAAAGTTTGTTCAGAATTAAAAAATAATTTTCCATAGATATAAGAAGTCTCACAGAAAATTCTATTAAAAATGGGTTTTCTCGCGAAGAATGTAAATGTGAAATTTAATAAAAATTTAATGCAGTGGACTTTCTCGTGATGAAATGTAAATATTGTAAAATTTCATGAGATTTTAGTAGAATTTTCTGTTTAAGATGTTATTTTTTTAAAATTGAAAGTGACTAACAATACACTGGGAAAAAATGGAAACTTCAACGGTAATCTCATAAAATTTTAGGATTCTTATATTACCTTGCGAGAAACTTCTAGAAAAATAACCTTGCAAGAAACATCTCGCGAGATACATTACACCGCGAGAAAATAATATATATATATAATTGCTCTTAAAATTAATTTAAAGAAACACTAATATGATAAAATTACGTAAATCAACTTTATATACTTATTGAGATTAAATGAAGTAGAAAAAATCTAAATAATAGGCCTGTCAAATGTTCGAACAGTTCAGAAATTTTATTGTTCGAACAGTTCAGAGTTCGAACAGTTCAGATGTTCGAACAGTAATATATAAATAATTAATAAAAAATATTTTTATATAATATATTATATATATTATATATATGTTTTTATATACACACATATAAATAATTAATATTATACCTATTGTGGACAAAATATTTTTTTTTTGTGTTTATGGCTACAGATCATGTACTCTGTAAGCCACTGCCTAATATTCATGTAATAATAGTTCTTTCTTCCAAATATTAAATTATTAATTCCATTAAGAATAATATTGTATAAAATTTTCCAAAAACCTAAAAACAAGGAAATCAAATTGTAATTTAAAACAAAATATAAAATGAATTGAAAATATAATTACCTTGTTAAGTTGATAAATAAAATACAGCCACACAATCTTATTCATGTGCATCTCCTACTACGGTAGGATTATTCTTATGGAATTAATAATTTAATATTTGGAAGAAAGAACTATTATTACATGAATATTAGGCAGTGGCTTACAGAGTACATGATCTGTAGCCATAAACACAAAAAAAAA